>WURS02360913.1:0-17565 GCA_011762765.2 Rhinocypha anisoptera
CTGAAATCTGCCTAAAAGATTTAACCTGTACTTCAACCTTCGCTCAGCGAGTGTTTCCCAACCTAACTTATCCAATATGCTTGTAACACTTCTGCGTTGGTCATAACAACCCTTAACAAATCTAGCTGCTCGGTGGTGGTGCCACCGAAAATTCTTCACCACTGTAATTTTTTCTTTTTTTTCTTTTTGTGTCCTGTGTCTCTAAACGTTCCACTAGTGTTCGAACCAATATATATATATATTTAGTTATTTATAGGGTACCGGGGGTGAATCGGACCAGCGGGTGAATAGGCACTATGTTCATAAAATGCACCTAAATACGAAATGGTGCTGCTAAGGTTCACAGCGTTATCTAGAATGTTTCCATATAACCTTAACCAGCTGGGACACTCGAAGCGAGAACAATTTTGAATGCAATTTTTTCCATGATACACTGTTTAGCTTAGGCTTTCCACTGGAGGCAGGTGGGAAAATGAACTTTTTAAAAACTTTTTGTAGGCTTAACATATGATGAAAATATAATTATTTCTCGGATTTGATTCTTTCTTCTTTACTGGAAGAGAAAATAATAAAATGGCTACCGCAATATGTTACTTTTTCTTGCCTTTCGTCGCAATAGGTGTTGCTAAATATCCAGTCGGATGATAAGGACCAGCAGACGCGAATGTTCATTCCCAAGCCGCATTTCGTGTCCGAATCATTACATCACCCCCAACTTCCCTGAACCGTTAAAAGCGAGTGAAAAGTTTATTCTGGAATTCTGTAAACAAATTGATTACATGTTATTTTGAAAAATAATTGCACCGAATTATGTTTACAACAGTTGAATGATAGCTGTTCAGACAATTACATTTTACTCAAATTAATTCCGTTACTCGAGTGTATTAAGCAATGTAGAGTCGAAAGGACCGGATTCTATATTGTTTTTTTATCGCACTGCAGATATTTTCCAATCAGTTTACATCCAGAGCAATACGTTTCAGAAGAAAGTTAATAAAAAGCGAGAAGTACGAAATACTATAAGGGCAAAACGTAAGCTACCGATGATCAATATAAAATATTTCAGCTTTTGAATGCAACATATAATAAACCATTCGCTGCAACAATTCTACAAGAAACTTGCATTAGTTGTTTGATCGTTACGTGTAAATACGAAACATTTATTACTTACTAACGGATTGGTTCCGGTCCATGCTACATTGATCCGCTTTTAGTGTCATAGGCTATCACACAAGTAAAAGTTGTTGCTTATTGTGCTGGACATGGATATTAATAGTTAAAAATATTGGGTACTGGAACAGAAAAGGTCGATTGTACAATGGTATATGTTTTAACGCGACCTTTTAATTTTATTTGATTAAGAATTTTAAAGATTTTTTAAAAATAGAAAATTTTGCATCAGTAATTTTATAAATCACCGGTAATATTATCAAGTCTTATATTATTAAAACCTGATAAATGGACCGAGCGGAGGGTTTAAACAAGAAAGCTGTAGACGATTTTTCTTTCAAAATTAACTCTTTCCAAGACCGAGGTTGGAGTTATGAATAAACCTCACCTTGTATACAACGGCGACGAATCGGCGTATTAAATAATCGCCATACCCAAAAGATTGTGGCTAGAACATGGTTGAAGAGTTTACTAGAATACACTTCGGTAGAAAAAGGGGAATTAGTGGCAGGTTGCATGCTGCAATGCAAGCGGGCCTTAGGTAATTTTTAAGGGAAAAAAATTCCATAAGGAATGGAAATATGGATTTCCATTGGCATCTAAGGTTTTCATGTCCGATTCAGGGTGGATGAATGAAGATATTTTCTTAAAGTGGCTAAATCACTTTCGAGCGAACCCAATTCCTGGGCAATGTGTTCCAATCCTAGATGGACATTCATCGCACAAGACTCACTGTTTTATTGTTCTGTCTAAAAAGAAATAATATCACTCTGTTATCTTTGCTAAGCTACACTACTCAGAGTCTGCAACCTCTTGACAGGACTATTTTCAAGTCATTGAAGACATACTACGTTATGGAAACCATCAATGCGTACATGACCGCCTCCAATGGGGATGGAAAAATAACAAAATTTAATTTCGGTCGGCCTTTTTGCAATTCATGGTGCAAAGCTGCAACCATCAGTGATGCTGAAAAACGATTTTCGATCAACTAGAATATTTCCTCTGAATCCGGACATTTTGACAATCGTCAGGATCTCCATTCCTCTCTCTCTCTTATTCCGGGGAGCGCACAGTCCCCAGAAGTGTCATCTCCTGCATCGAAACGTGCGCCTTCCTCGGAAAAGTATAAATGATAGTCCCTTCGAAGCTAGCCAAACCTCGACTTCGACAATCGTTGAATCTTCCAAAACATTGAATATGTGGCGAAGGCTATTCGGGTTCTCCACTGGGTCACTCTCTTGCATTTCTGCCGACGTTTCGATGGCCTAGTCGTCCATCGAAACGTCGCCAGAAATGTAGAGAGTGACCCGGTGGAGAACCCGAATTTCCTTCACCAACGCAATACGCCGGGAAAACATCCGTTCTTTCTTCACGTTGAATAGGTCTTTTCATAATTTATTACCTACGCCGAGGCCGAGGTCAAATATGAAAAGGTGGAGGAAAGAAATTTCACAAATACTGGCATCACCAGCCGAAATCGAAGAGACTAGGCAGCGATATAAAAAAAAATTAATCATCGCTACTATCACTTCCAGAAACTAATTTTATGAACCACATTCAGAGAGGGAAGACAATCTTGAGAATGGGTAAAAAATCAATTGAGGAAACGCCCCTTGTGGGTCCTGCTTTCTAAGTGTTACAATTGTCCAAATTCGTCTCTGTCGGGAGACTTGATTAAGTGGGTGAGATGTGATGGGTGGTTATCCTGAGCACCGCGGAGGTGCCAAAGGACATAATAAATTTACTCGTGGTCTAGGTATTTAACTATTTGAGGTAAATGGGAGTGCTTCCATCTTTTATTGCTTAAATAAAAAATCCTCAAAATGTTGCCGTAGTATACTGTATTGTTGTCTAAAAATTGTGTAAATTTGCTTTTTTTTACATGGAATAAAAATCACATAAACAATCTAATTTATATATATTAATTTATTGGCCTTTATTTAGCCTCTTATTTGGGAAAATATGAACGTGCAATCACTCAAATCGTTCCCGCGCCGTATTCAATAAGGTTTTCAATCTGCATAAAGCATATAAAAGTAAATAGATATTAAGGCTTCCACGCGGAATGCCGTTAGAATTTTCTCATGCACACATGGAAATATCGACGATATTCCTTTTTGCACTCCGATTCGCCCCCCTTTACCATATATACATATATATATATATAAATATATACGTATATATGTGTGCATATGTATATATATATATATATATGTATACCACCACAGTGATCAACTCGAAGGTTGGTATGTTAAGTGAGGGTAGAGCTCACTTAGTACTAAGCCCAGGGCGGGTGGAATTTTACACATATGTGTATATATATATGTATATGTACATATGTATATATGCATATATATATATATTTGCGTGTTGGCTCTCAAAGAGACAAGTTGTTTTCATTTCGAAACCTTCTGTCGCGAACCGGCGCCACACACACACATTCAAATGATAGGAAATATGGAAAGGAAAAACAAAAAAAGGACGGCCCCAAAGTGTGGTAGAAATATATTTTATGGAAACTGACAAATTCATAGGAGACAAAGTTTTTGTCCTCGGCCGGGACTCGAACACCGAACTTCCCCAATCTCCGGTTAGGGTGGTGCATCTCGGCGGGCATTCAAAGCCACGCTCTGGCATCTACACGACCGAAGAGAGTGTCCTCGGTCCAAGACGGCCTAACCGGAGATTGGTTAGTCCGGTGTTCGACTCCCGGCCGAGGACAAAAACTTTTTCTCGTGTGGATTTGTCAGTTTATACCACACTTTGTGTCCGTCCTTTTGCGTATTTCCTTTTCTTATTTACTATTATTTGAATATGTATTTTCGCCGTATGGTGGTTGTTTCTGTATGAATGTGTGTCTGTATATATAAATATCCATTTTTTCTACTTTATTTTAATCGATATCGTTGTAATCTATTAAAGCTACGATGAGAAGTTTGGAAGCCATGTTTCCTTTCCAGAGATAATTTTTAGCTCAATGTATTTTCAAAATATTTTGGGGTCGACTATGTACTTTAAAAAACTCGATGATACACAGCGCGTTTGAAATAAGTAGATTAGAAATCATTGCGGGCACATCTATTAATTAGAGCCCCACCGGTAACTACTACTCTTGTTCGGGCACCACTTTTAAATGAAATAAATTTGAATATATATATTTGGGGAATATATATGTCCCTGAATCAGTCGCTTTGCAATGCATAGTTATTTGTACGTTTGCCCGAAGCAGTTAAAACATCTGACTTATTCGTGATGAAAGAGTTTCAAAGAACCAAAGAGCTGTCTGGAGAATCCAGGTGATAACACGATAAGCAATACACGCTGGCTACCAAAGTGACGAATAAGATTCGAGGTGGGATTTTTTAAGAGCACCATTAAGTGAATCATTGATGTGAGAATATATGCGTTTAATTTATGATTAATAAGTTGTTTCTCAAAGGGATGAAGTCTATACTACAAATCACCGAAACCCGGAATCACCCGGAATCGTTAGATTCATTGTCGGATCACGACCAGATGAAGTCAAAGAGAGAAAAAAAAAGCTAATCAGATTCCGCTCAAGTAAACAATCATTTAGACGAAGAGAGAGAGTGAGGCATTCACGGACGAGAAAATTGGACGAAACCGGGGAACGGCACAAGGTGCTGCAAACGTCGCAGAGAGGTCCAGAAATCGAGCAAGGTAGGCATAGACCTAAAATTTTTGCGTAATAAAAATGGTTTTAGAGTAGGGGAAGTGAAAGGAAGGATCGCGCCGCATTCGAAAATGATGCTGACAGGTAGGTAGGCATGCATCTGTCGAAGAAAGAGCAGTAGGAAAGTGAACGCTTCCGAGGTCGCAGGTATAATTCTTTTTTCGAACGTCAATTCGATCACATTTGAAAAGTTCCTGACGAGAATTTACTGGACCGATTTTCATTTTTTTAAATGGAAAACGAAGTGAAAGGTAAGTAGATTAATAATTCATATAGTGCAAAATAAAATTTGAATCGCGTGATTTTTTTATAACGTGATAGGGTGGGCGGTATAAAAACGTTGAATTGGACTGTTCAAAGGACGATTCGTTTAGTATATCGTTAGCTTACGCGCTGAAATTAGCATACGCGTACGCGTAATTATTTTTTAAACATGACATCCAAATTTCACATCCTTAGCAGTCCTTAATCAATAGATATATAGGAATAATCGAGCGCAATAACGCCACGATGTATGCACCGCGTTCTTCGACCACGCAGCGCCACGCAGCGCATTGAGTAGCAGAGTAAGGAATTATGACTCATTGTTAAAAGTCTCAGTTTGCTAACTATCAGTTAAGCTAAGTGTTAGATAAAGTTATGACTAAAAATGAAGCATATTATGACTATAAATTAACTATTGCTTATGTACGTATGAGTCGATCGGTTGTCATTTGTTAACAATTTCTGCCGCTTACATTCGGTTGTTTATTTGTTTATTTTCCTCATTCTTGATGATATCAAATGCATTTGCATAATGAAAAGAGCTGTGACAATGGCGAAAAAAGCAAGAAACTCAAATTTTACTGCAGAAAATCCCATGATCCTCGTAGAAATAATTTAGAAGCATAAAAACGTCATAGAAAATAAAATAACTGAAAAACTGAACTGACTAAACTATGTTTTTCGTCACCCCTGTGGCTGTGCTATAAATATATATTCATATTACCAACTACACCTTTGAATAAAAAATGTGATAGAAAATGCACTTAAAATTAGCAATATTATATTTCTATTTTTTAATTCAATTTAAGAGCAAATACACATTAATTCAACAATATTATTAATTGAATTACATGTGAATGTATTAACATGTACAAAATATGCTAATCCAATGATTAATATATGACAAATATAGCTTCGTTTAAGGTATTGGCAACTCTTTTGGTAAATGTGCACATATTTGCAATGTTATGCAATTTTCGCGAGTTTTATTTCATATTCGTTATTAGCGAGCTTTCAAATCTATAAAGGCATACCCAAATTAGAATTGCACTTATTTAAGACATTTTTGCACAATTTTTTGTGAATTTGCACTCATATTCGCGAATATATTTGGAATATTTAAATTTCAAGTGTAAATTCGTAATTATCGGGTCAAAAAACATCATCATCATCAGTACTTCAATCCGAAGATTGGTTGACTGAAGCCCTCCATCCTTTCCTATCTAGTGCTAGCTCTCTTGCTGCTTGGTAGGTCTTCCTTCTAACGTCTTTAATAATTTGCCCTATATATCTATTCCTCGGCCTTCCTCGAGGAGCCCTCCCCTCTATTTTTCCTTCTATTATATTCTTATATATATATCCCTACACTCGTTAATATTATTTTATTTATTCTCTTCCATGTTAAATCTTTGCAATCATGTATACAGTGAATCAAGGTTTTAGTTTTTTTATCATTAATATTGCTATCTTATCATCCCTTCAAGCCCTTAAAATAAAGCTAATGAATTTAAATGAACCATCCCAATCTCTATGGCACATTTCCGCGTTGAAATTCGTAAGGTCGAATAAGGAAATTTGATTTGTAATGGTCACTGAGGAACTCATCACAACGACACCTTGGGTAGAAAATTTCACCATTCATATCTGTAATTGACGTCCGAAATGATCTTGGACAATCTTTTACTTTACTGGCATAGACCATGATAAAATTTGAAACTTATGTATTTCTACCCTTAGTTCCCATGATCGAGCGGAAAATACGACAACTTTATTTTCATGATATTTTTAGTTGCTTAAAAATTAAATATTACCTACCCAAGTCACGATAGCAAAATTATTTATCGATGACAAGACACAATCCTTGTACACATATCGTAATAAATCTATTTTCTAGTCGGAAGGTGTAAAACAAAAACAATTGATAAAGTACTATTGCAATAATTAGAAGCAGATATACTATGCAATTGTAATTGAAACCAAGGGTAAGTAAATCTACGTTTTAATCATTTGTCTTTAAATCCATCAATTGTTATACCACTACTCTTTCTCATAGGATTATCACCAAATTAATCAATCAGGAGATCGTTCTGAAATTTATTTTAACATAGTTTTGCATGCATTCCACTGAGTGTACTAAACGGTTAACAGAATAACCTTTTGAATGAGATATCTAAATTTATATTTTGGTATAGATTAGGAATAGCGCGATCAAGCATTTCTCGACATTGTTTTAAGAGGTTCTATATCGACTCACGGACTGTCGGATAAGTGAAATGATGTTCATGAAGATGATTCATTTTTAAACCGTCCGATATCACCTGAAATGTCGAACATATTTCATTTTTTTATTTGTGAATTCGAACTTTACTTGGTCTTCCGTAATTTCGTTTAATGCTCAGAATGGCTTTGCGATCAGGCTGTCTGTTATTCCTTCGGCTTTCTGTCAAGGAAGTGTGGCTTTCTCGAAGGAGTTGTTTAATATAGTTTTCCGGTTGTAGTTTAAATGCTGAGGCAAACATAATTAACTGTCAATATAGACTTTAAAATTCATATAAATTCGGTAAACTTTAAGAATCCAAATGTTTTTTTGAGTATTCAGTCAAAGCATTGGTCGAGTTCATGGAACTTTTGAATGTAGTGCATTATCAATTCCTTCCAGGAAACATCTCAGCAGTGGATCTTCATAGCCTCTTATGTGTCATCATGTGCCCTTGTTCATAAACGTCGAGGAATGCATGGTAGATATTCGTATAAATGTATGTAAACATATTTAACTTTGAGAGTAAAAAACAGCACTTTTCCACAGAAAAATAAAACTTTATTGTACGACGTTCGTTTCAGCTCACTGAGCTATCATCAGGTACTTCCACCACATCACGCCTGATTCGGTGATATTTAACTTTGTAATTTTATTATTGAATTATTATTATTATCAGTTTCAATTGTTGCACTCTTTGAAAATGAGTGTCATATATAAAAATATACCCCATAGAAGTAATATCACTAGTAATTATAATTATTTTTTGTTTTACAGAGGGATTTTCCGCTATTGCAGACTATTAATATTGGGTAATTGATACGTATAGATACATACATTGAAAATGCACTTTTCCCCAAATAATAGTTTAATGAGTACAATGCGTTTCGGCTTACTTCGCCAACCTCAGGTACAAGACAATTTATAAATTAAGCACCTGCCAGCATTTATCTTGTGCCTGAGGATGTCCAAGTAAACCGAAACGTGTTGTACGCATTAAACTTTTTTTTGTGGAAAAGTGCATTTTCAATTTAAATATTGTTACTGGTTGCAATAAAATTATTCTATTGTTAAGATAATTTAAGTTAAACTCTTGAGAATGATCTGATGAGGTCCAAACCGGTCGAGTTTATTACATATTTTCTGTGGAGTTAAACCAAGTGTTTTTATTTTTTGACATTTTACTGTATTTTTCGGTGACGATATTTTTCTTGTCAAAGGATGCAATAGGTCAATTAAATGCAACTAATAATTCTACATATGTTCTTTCACAGGTTCGTTTTATCACTCCGATGTATGAATTCCTTCCACCACATCTCGCCTGGAACTGTGATCTTTAACTGATACGTAAATAATATATCCAGAACAGCATGCAAGCTGAAAGTGCGCATGGGTTATGGGGGCCCATGTTTAAACAGAGAAGCTAATCTCCAGCTCCGTTACTTACGGAACAGCTGTAAACGTTTGCGATGATTCTTACTATAACCGTTGTTCAATCTGCAAAAAAACTTTATGATTCATCTTTGATTAAATATATGACATGCCTGAGACCACCATTCTGTGTATTTAGGCGAATAACATCATGATTCTTAATAATTTTTAAGACATACAATTGAAAGAGAAATTAAAATTATATTTGAATTTCATCTAATAATGGCACAATGCGTAGGAATTAATTCCAACATTGCTCCAAATATATCTAAGGAATAAGATCTGATTGATATTTTTCACCTCGATATTTCTCACCTTCATGGTATGGTGGCAAAAAAAAGAAATGTGAAGAATTTTCTGAAAGAAAGAGACATTCTCTATGCAGGAGAACTCCCGTGTAGAGACGTTTATCACGAACAGAGTGAGTAGTAAACATTTTCCTATACTTTTAATCAAGTAATCACTTTGGTAGAACCTTTTCACCTCACTCCTTTTTTCATCTCACCAACGACTTTTCAACCACAGTAACTTTCTACATCCCTTCAAGCCATCTAAAAGTCAGAGATTTACTTTAAATACACAAGTTACGTATGTACCCTATTCCTTCAGGTCGTGCTAATGCATTGTATATTAATTTAATTATGGTAGTCATAATTGTGGGTGTATAAGAATAATTCTTATTAATAGATAATTATGATAATAATAAGAGGTATAACAAAACACTTCGCCGTTCCAAAATCGCATTTGTGGAACGGCAAAGATTTTTATTATAACTATTACTACTACTAGTAGTTACTACTTATTCTACTAGTTTTTTGTTCCACCACCTGCTACGAACGCTTATATAGATAAATAAATTAAACAAGACTAGACACCCAATTCTGAAAACGAGTATGCAGCTTAAGGTATCGAACCAGCATGTCTGATTTGGGTTTATCATATCCCTATCAAAGTCTCCAGGAGAATTTTCCAACAAAAAGGGAAATCTGTGAAAACTTTTTATTCCTAAAACAAGAATTAAAGGAAATGTGACCATTTTCCAGCAAAAGTGCATTCAAATTATATCCAGCTTAGCGATACTTCCGTGTGAAAGATGGATCTCGAGAATTTGTTTCGACTAATTATAGTTTCAGTCGAGACTCGCTTTATCCTGGGACTCATATCATGGCTGAATCCAATTCTAAATTAATTTTATACTTAGCGGACAGTGAACAGGAGGAACCGCTGTACACTTCGCTAGCCCTTCCCTAACTCTTGAAGTTATTATTTCTGCCGACAGAGAGCAGCACTTACTTCGCTAGCTGTGAAAGGAATCGACCGTTGAGTAAATTCCGACTCTCTCAGACATTCACACACTGTTTCCACAAAGAAAGGTTGTATGGTAATGTACTGGCTTAATTCTGCTTGATATAACTCTAAAAATTGATGCATTATGTATAATATGAACTGTTACTCATGTATGTATCCTATGTAATGAAATTGTAAATAAATTAACAAAAGTGACTCGAAATTCGCTTAATACCTTGGCGCGAATCTAGTGCGACTTATTGGATCTTACAGCAAATTGTTTATCTACGATACCGGCGTGTAAGGCAAGTTTTATTTTATTTTCTCCATATTGTTTTTATATATTATTTCCAATTTGGCGGTTTAGCAACCTAACAACTGTTTAGCTTAACGCCCATTTAGTTATCAGACTCAATCATGTTGTTTGTTGTTTCACTGCCATTGAATTTGTATTGTCATAGGCATGTGGGAACTTGGCCCAATTCGTATAATTTCCAAGTAGTCAAATTTATAGTAAAACATGCTTATGATGAGGATTTTCTTAGTGGAGGACGAGGCCATATTATACTTTAAGCAATTGTGTGTTATTATTCTTTTATTCCTGCTACTCCATTTTGTTATTGTTTACCAAACTTTGGTAGAGTAGTTGTTCAACTTTTTGCATGAAATGTTAGTCCTTTAACTTCTGTGTAAACTGTACTTTCATTTTTATACAGTCCTTTGTTTAGTGTGAACTAATTTTTACATTCTTGACGAGATTATAGTAGTGCAAATTTTGGTGATTGTGCTAACTGGTAAAGAAATCTATTGCAATTTTGCAGTCTATATGCGTCAATCCAAAACGGTTATGTGTGTTTATGTGTTTGTCGTGTTAAGTGTAGTGCCTCAAGTGAATAATATTTCAGTATTTTGTGAAGCAAAGTGTATTTGACTTTAATTATGCATTCAGTATATTTGTAGGAGTAATTGAAATAGTTACAATTGATTTTAAGGTAGGTACTCCAGTAGTTGAAGGTTTCTTCCGTGTATTGCCTTGTTAATATGTTACCATAACCAGGAGCGAGTCAATCTCTCTGATAGGGGTTAAATGAAGTACTCGTTATTACGCAGGGCGGGAGCTTTCTTGCTAGTTTACTACAGACATAGTTGTATTTAATTGCATTTGTGCGAACATTGTACTTAGTATGGATTATAATTTGTTGTAAATGCCAAACTAAGCTAATTGTAAAACAATAGTCACAACGTTTTAGTATTTTGATATTTCTATAGCTTACTTAATTTTGTAATATTTCAGTTGCTCAAAAGTTTTTTTTATTGAAATGTGCGCGTATATAATTTGGCCAAATATTATGTGAACGTGAGATGTGTAACTAATGTAGAACTAAGATGCTGCGGAATACCTTTACAATGTGCTGCCCTTAGTTATTTTCTAATTTAGACACCTTGATGCTCTGGAAATCTTTGACCTTCTTATCCAAAGTCCTCTCGCAGCTTAGCATGGCATGTTGTGTGCACCACAACATCAATACATAAATGTATATGAATAAAAGCATAGAAGGAAATGTTATAACCTTGATAGGTACATGGGGACTGTAGAAAAAGCATTTTCATTCTTGATAACAGAATTAGGCAAAAAATGAGGATATAAGAAGGTGTTGGGGTAAAACACTTAATTTTTTGTAGTATTTTGATATTCAAGCTCATAATGCTACATTTGTTCTCTAAATGTCATCCAAATCCTAATTCTGTTGTTATGCTAAAATATATTAGCAATGCTGTACTAAGCCATTTAGTTATTGTTAATGCCAGATTGGGGAAGAATTTACTTTCCTACCAGATTTCAGGTTTGTGTGGTAAAGAATTTCTTAAATAAAAAGAGGACCCTAGTCTTGCTCATTGGATGTTCATTTCCAGAATGTCAGACTATACAATGTCTCTGTTATTTATTGACATTGTATAAGGCAAATTTATATAAATTTAAATATCAAATCATTAATTCCCACCTGAACACTTTCTCTTGCTGTATATTGTTGGAAAGAATTATATAGCATATACAATGGTGCTAAATAATGCCATTGATATAGTTTGTAATTTCAGTAAATGGAAATGAGAAATTGTATTCGAACTTGAAGAATTTAAAGTTACAATTTGTTGTGAATTTTCAACATTTTGCCCTTCTCTGTTTCTTTGGCTGGAAATAGGCCTGGGCAAAGCCTATGTTTTTTATCTACCATTTTGAAATTTCTTATCAGCCAAATATTATTGAAGGATTGCATGAAGGATTTTTTTTCTGGGTGAATAATAAATATGAAGTTCTTGATAGATATGTCCTTTATTTTGACCACCTGCTGTGAATTTATTTTTTTACAATCATAAGACAGGCACCAGGGGAATGGACATTTGTTTTGTCACTTTGAACTGGCCATCATTACCTACCACCTTGGTATGTCACAATGAAAATGCTAAAAAAAAGTCTTCAACCCTAAGGATGGTATGATAAGTGTTCACCTATTAGCATGCCCAGCAGTATACCAAAGCATGTGAAAATTCACACATTAGGTTAGGAGGGCCAGATACTTTCACTTTACCTGCCATGTCTTCTCAGGAAGATGCGGTACTGAGAAAATCACTCGGCTTTGGTTTAGTCGGAGGTGTCCAAAGAGGTCACTAGGTTTTGAACCAAGTCCCACTGTTCAGTAGATAAGTACTTTACCCACTGGGTTAACACCACCTCAATAATAATATAAATACATAAAATCTCTGGACTATACAACCCAATTTTAGTGGTTCCATTCAGGTTTGGGAGTATTTTTAAACAAACTTATTCCAGTTCTCAAGCCCATGCCAGTCATAATTATTTTTTTTGTGTTATGTTTTCTGAAATGTCACCTTGAATTGAAGTACAGTAAGTGGCCCACACTCATCATCCATTTACCAATTCTCATGCATATATGCCCACAATACTTTTGGATTTTATTGTTCTTTCTATTATACATTCTATTAGATACAGTTAGAAGCTTATTCAGTCATTTATAAATAAAATCCATAATTTTAGCGAAGCTGTCTTTTTATAAGTGCTTTGGGAAAGGCACTATTGCCAAACTTTCATATTAATTTTGTCCTCTACATTAATTTTATCTTTGTACTAGTGTCTTATATTTTTATTTTTCTTTATTAGTTATTGCCACTGTTGTTTTATACTGCTTTGCATATATTAGTTGTTTATATGGTATTTTTCTATGTAGTAGCCAATGACGTGGCATCAGGTGTAAATTATTATTATAATTAATTATTTTTACATTATAATTTTTGTAGGTTCTCCTTTCTTGTTACACATTGCAGTCATATAGACTTGGTAACACAATTTAAATCACATTAACTGTATCGCAGCCATTCTGTTTCGTGTATTACTACGTCGCTATTCGACTTTGGTTCAGGAATAGATCCCTTGTTTAGAAGATAATTATCTTCAAATTAACAATTGTTTCACATTAAATTAACAATAAGTATCACAGAAGAATCATCTTGTATGATAACTTCATATTATCTCATGCAGTTGTTTAACATGTATTACTATTTAATATACCCAGGAACTTCAATTTTATCTACATCTTATCACTTTTAAAAATAGTTTCTATCCTGGGAAATCTCATTTCAATCTCCTGTTAAGGCATAGTCATTTTATACAGTTAAGATGTAGGAATTTTTTTTAGACAATTTTGTATGATTGTCAAATATAATGATAGATATTAAATTCTTCCCATTTTTAATTTTTTTGGCATATTTCCAATTAATACTTGGTACAATTTTGTTACTTTTTGCGACAAAGAATCTGGCATCCTTTATACCGCTTTTTGATTTCTAGTTTTCTCTATTTTTTTTATATTTGAATTTTATTATTTGAACTTTTACAGAGATTTCTATTCATGTCATTCCACCTCATTGTCTCCAGTTGATACATCTCTATTCTAATTATACTGCCCATATGATTCCATAAGTATATTATTACTTTGGTAATTTAATTTAGAAAGCTGGAATTTGTTAAGCTATTTTTGTGGCATTATGTGCCCTTATGATCTTAAAATGGCTATTTTTTTATAAAGTAGCACTGCCTGGTAATTCGTCAACTTATAGTGTGCACTTTAATGCCCTTGTCCATTCTACGGCTATATGACATTAAACTTTGTATCCAAATTTACATTTTCCCATTGCATTCCATGTGAAATATGGAGAGATTTTCATTACTTTGGTTGAATTTATAACCTTTTGATTAAATGCAATAGGCTTTGCACCTATTTGTTGAAAGAGAAACTATTTGACTTCTGGCAAATCGTGAACACCAACTCCCTCTTTGAAAGATATCTTCACGAAAAATTCACCTTTTCTGCGTAATAACCTGTAGCCCTATATTAGATCGCTTGCCTAGTTACTGTTTTTTAAATTTCCCATCATATTCACTTCTGTATGATAGTTTCCTCCTTTGAGTTTTCACATAATTAAATATGTTAACACTATTTAGGGTCAATATCTTTCAGTTAAACTGTGAGGTTCTCTTGGTTAGAGATAGTTGTTTTACGATTTCTTTTCAGTTTTTTTTTATTTGCGTCGTCAAATGAATAGCTGGAAACAGATGTTTTAAAAAATGAAATATTCCTCATGATGGATTATTATTTTGAATATATACATGTATATATATATTGTCATAAGATAAATTGCCTTCATTCTTTCAAAGGAATTTGCCTCGGAGTTGAGGTACTTGTGTTTTCCTATTGAATTTAGCAATAGATACCGGAGGCGTCGTCGGCTTCTAAGCTAGGGAGTGGCAACGTAAAATGTTACAGTCCTTACAGGAAAAGACGCTGACGTATTAAACTAGAAACATTTGTATCAATCCGACCAATCAGAAAACGAGGGTGGGGCTGCGTCACACACGCCGTACACGCTTCCAGATACAACCGTATATTTTAACCGCCCACGATTCTTTAGATCCATTAATATTTTTACAAACAGATTTTTAGTTATTTGGTTCTTTCTTCGTAACTTCACTATTTTTGTTTTTCCGTTAATATTTTTTCTATTCGTCTTGAGGGCAGTCACCCCCCCTTCCCCTACCCAAGGAGAACCCCTATTATAAGCTTCATACCGTTAGCCTAGGGATGAGTCCTCAAATTTCCTCGTATATTATGCCGTGTAGTGTGTGAGATCACTTAGATATATGGCTTCCACCTTTACCAATTTTTCCGATATAATTTATTTTGGAATCAGATTAGATCTCCAGTGTAGATTATTATTCTTTTAAAGGATTTAAGTGTAAGGTTTCACACATGCTTTTTTTCAGGGCGTATGGTGTGAGGGAGTATGCACGGGGCTATAAATTAATACAGGTTTGATTAAAAATGAAAGAAAGTTAGGTTGGACATGATTGAACTTAACAGATTAGTATTTTAAAATAATTTTCCGGCACTCCGTAACCTTTCAACTCTCGTCGTTACCTACCGTCCGAGAGTGTAGCTATGGACGGCAACGGAAAATTTCCACATGGCGAAGTTGACTAGAGAGAGACTCAGAACGCACTTCAGAAACCGGATCACTACCGAAATTTTTAGTTCAACAGGGAATGAGCCCATCCCGTTGAAACAACCACCACTTTTAAGTCATACCTGACAACCAAATTTAACGTAGGTCGAATCATTCGAAAGCTCCTGAAAACAATCTTGTTTACTAATTAACCTTCATTAGACATCCCTTGTGGATGTTGTTAGGGTTATTTATATTTTTTCAGGATAAAGTAAATAACGATTTTAATGATGTAATGAGATGAGTGATAAACTGATAAGGAAATGCTGGCTCATTCATACAATAAAGATGAGCTTGACAGCGGTGCAAACTTCGATTTCCGACGACCACCCGATGAAGGGAAAAAGTTGTTTCACAATTTTCACAACAAATTCTTTTGTTTTAATTTAAAAACCATTAGAGTTACCACACCTATTGATAACGAATTGGTTCATATATTGCCAAAGTTTGATGCCAATAGGTATCTTTGTTGTGGTTTTACATAGAAGAATTTAGTTGATCGTTTTGAGGTAGGAAATATTCTCAAGCAATAAAATTGTCGGAGGTCCGGTGGCAGCAAAAAATAATTTTAAAGATAGTAAAACGTTATCCTTGCCTCGTCACATTAGAGAAAAGGGAGATAAAAGTAATTTATTCATAAAATGAAGCAATCAGGGGTTATAATTCGTTGGCAGGGGATAATAAAAAAATTTGACTCAGTTTGGACTCGAAACCCAAACCCGCGGCACTAATTCTAATCTTCGTTCTAGCCACAGGACCCACTACGCCACGAGGCCTTACACAAACGTAAGACTATCATCTTCTTTATGAAAGAAGTTTACATGCGTAATTCGTGCTACTGTTTCATGTCTTTTTGAAAAGCAGTGGAGAAAAAAATTAGCTTTGCAGGGAAATTATAGCGTGGTTAATGGCAATATTTTAAAACTACGAGCTCTAACGATCACCGCGAAAGCCCATGACTATGAAAATTTAACCTGTGTAACATTTATTTTGAGGGAGTTGTTTCATGAAAATGGCCAACCAAATATTCTGTCATATACTTCGGGAAATGTGCTGTAATGCAAGGAAAATTCCAATAATCATTCTGAAAGTGTAATCCCCATGATATTCATATAGTAATTCATGAATCGTTCATAGAACTCGAGCTGGTAGATAAGAAACGAAATATCAAGCCGTGGAAGACTTTTGGATCCGATTGTACTGCAGGTGAAACAAGTTTTCTATTTTTTATAGGTAAGCAACTACCAGAGTCGACTCTTCGCGAAAATGGCTTCGCAACTGATGGTTTTCTTTTAGTGAAAATGATCAGGAGTCTGTAGAGAAAGACCGCTATACTTCTTTGGCCGTCGAAAATAAATAACAAGCGATAACATTCGAATGTTCTACACGAAATTTCAACGAAGAAGGTCGCTATGAACAACCTAGTCTTCCAGTAGGATATAGGTTTCTGATTGATCAGAAAAATATTGTTTTTCATTTTTATGGTTCATTCTTTGAATTACATCATTTAAACCTGCTATTCTTCTTCTCTGGTCAGCAATCCATACATTGGTTGGTCATTCGTCTCCATTCCGCTCGATCTTGGACCAGCCTCTTCAACTCCAAGTAGGAATGGCAGCCCATATCCTCTTCAATTTGTTTAATATATTCCTTCCTGGATCGTTCTCTCGCACTGTAACCATGAACTGATCCTTCTATTATGGTTCCTAATTGTCCCTCATGTCTTATAGTGTGGCCTATCAGGGTGTCTCGTCTCTTTCCCTTGTTTTCCACAGACATGGCAACACATCAGCCCTCGACGCCTAGTTACGGCGTATACATCATTGCATACCATGGCCTGAAGTGCACCATGGTTTGGTTAAGATAGGGGAATAGAATTAGA
>WURS02361130.1:0-17560 GCA_011762765.2 Rhinocypha anisoptera
AGAGAGAGAGAGAGAGAGAGAGAGAGAGAGAGAGAGAGAGAGAGAGAGAGAGAGAGACAGAGAGAGAGAGAGAGAGAAAGAGAGAGACAGAGAGACAGAGAGAGAGAGACAGAGAGAGAGAGAGACAGAGAGAGAGACAGAGACAGAGGGAGAGAGAGAGGGAGAAAGAGAGAGAGAGAAGAGAGGAATAATAAAAATATGTTTGTGTGTGTTATGAAGCATTTGTATTATTATTATTATTATTAATATATTTCATCATCATAGAGTCAGATTTATTTATAGATAGATAAATAAAAAGATGAAGAAAAAGAGAAATAGCAAAGAAAAGGATATCAGTGCAAGAGAGAAAGAAAACAAACAAGGAAGAGAATGTGAATTAATAGAAAAGATGATGATGGTCAACATAAGAGAGAAAATAGAAAGAGAGAGAGAGAGAGAGAGAGAGAGAGAGAGAGAGAGAAGAATGAAAGAATGATATCACCTTTGTTCGGGAAGTCTTGGGAAGCTTTTTGGTGCGAATCAATCAACTCATCACTCGATCGACTCGATTGTTGTTGTTGTTGTAGTCCCAAATTGTCTCTCTGACTCGTCCTGTGACGCTCATCACCGATTCTCTTCCTGATTGTCTGTGTCTGGAATGTGTGTAATAGTAGTAGTAGTAGTGTGGTTAACCTGAATGTGCCAAATCTAGTGATTTTATGATAAAATCACTATAGTAAATTTGTAAATTTTGAAAACACATCTGGTATTTTTGTGTACACATTTTCTATTTGCTTTCTTAGTTTTTTGGGAAAACGAGCCTTGATGAAGTTTTAAAAGTTTTGCACTTTTAAAAATCTTTCTAAATTTAAAGTGACCTAATTTGGTTTTTACATGACAATCTTATAATTAATAGTTCTCAACAATAATCTCCATTTTGAGTTGATATTTATCTGTTACCGTCAAAGTGTGGTAAATCCAAACTTTGCTCATTGACTAGAAATTTCCCCTAGTGTCGAGACAAAATTTTTAAAATTTTATAAATTATAATTCTATATCTTTGTTTAGGGATGATAAAATGTCTTTCTAGTTAACTTAGTTTCACCAGAAAATATCAAAATATCTACCCCTGTCAAAACTTTATTAAAACTGTATGAAATTCCTAGTAACATCACAAAGTGACAAGACAAAATCTGAGATGGGTTTTAAAAATTAAACCCCGTCTGACTTTTTCTAGGGACTTCGCAAAATGCGTACCCAACGAACTATAACGGTAACTTTGACGGTATATTTATAAATTCTATCATCTCACCTAATGTTCTGTGTTATAGATTTTTTCTTAAAATTCTCAAGTGATTTGATGAAATCACTAGATTCATTCGTTTGCACTAAGCCTTTGATTTTCAAGAAAGCCCCCGTTAATCCTTTTGCTCTCGAAGGCGCTATCGAGACGCATGTGTCCCGCTCATTCAATTAGCGATATAAGGCTTATCTTTTACTTATTTCAGCTTAATCCAATCGAAAATTGAATTGTAAGAAAAACAACACTTTAGGACCAATTATGAAGTTACTTTCGGAGATAAGTACAGTTTTTTTCAGGAGTTAGATTAAGCTGAGAGTCTTAGTTAAATAGTGGCAAACTCTATGCAGGGTCGGCTAGTTCGAAGTTCAAATTCGAAAATGGAGCAAAGTTAGCGACAGTTGATAGAGTATCAACTTGATACCTCGGCCGACTCGCCACATAAGTCTGATTCCGGGCCCAGTACTCCATGCGCATGCGCACACTGAAACATGCTATGTCCCCGGTATCAGAAGAAATTACTAAATTAATAACATAAATTGATACTAACATTAGTATTAGCAGTGGTAGTAGTGGAGACAAATCGATCGCGATGGTGAAGGAGAAATTGTTGAAGGTTTCCGTGGCAGCAGTACTCCATCACCACGTAAAGTTCGCCCTTGATGAGATGCTCGGTGCACGCACCGAGTAGATTCACCACGTTCACATGGCACCCAATGTAGTTCATCACTTTGAGCTCACTGAGCAGTGATTTGAGTTGATCCATCGTAGCGTGATGCTTGAGCATCTTCACCGCCACAGGTGTGCCACAATTCGACTTGCCTCCAGGCACTATGTAGGAGTAGGCCTTGGGACACTGCTTCAAACCGTATACCGTAGCTTGGTATACTATGGAGAAAAAAAGTAATCCGATTATTAAGATCGGATTTTTCTTTCACACACACAAAAACTGTTTCCACTGAAAAAACTGAAATTTATGACCGAAATTCGATATCAATGGCTAAGCAGGGCATTTTTTCCCGCAGTAAACCAGTCACTAGAAATTATCCATTATTAACCCATTATAAATAAGAAGAAGAGACTTTCATAAGAGTAGCTTGAAGATAAAGTTACTAATTGGCAAAATTTACCAATTTCTAGCAGTTGGTTTACTTTTTATATTGCTTCCCTTACTAGGGCCCATTGAGATCTACAAAAAAATAAAATTTCTTTTAATTTAGCTCAATTTAGCTTTCTTTTTTCTCTTAATACTATAAATTTTCTTTCTTTTTTTCTTGAAAGTCTAAATTTATTTGTATTTTAACAAATCTGCATTTTTCTTCTTTTCAACTCATTCTTTCTTTGTTTCATTTTCAACTTTCACAAAAAACGCTGACACTTCACTTTGATTTACTCTCAAGAGACAATTGATTCCTTTTCTCACTGACCAATTCCGCTTTGAATGCTTATTTTTTTAATATAATAAAAAATTAAAAAATAATCGAATTTATACAAAAAATCGATTATGGCTATGTTTTCTCATTTTAAAACTTTTATATTTAAAAAAAACTTTATATTTTAATTAAAAAATTTCCTCGTTCAAAACAAGTTAATGACCTGTATTCATCTGCTCCCCTAAGAGTCAACTTTTGCTAGAACCTAAGAGACAGTTAACCTCAACAATATTATTAATGTATTAACAACTTCAATTAAATTTTTAGCAGGACGAAAGGCAGATTTGCTGCAAAAGCCCTGCTATTAATCTCATATTTCTGTCCGTCCGTCTGTCCGTCTTCACAAAAAGTCTAGTAAACTTCTCGAGCACCAAAAAATCTGAAACTTTACAAAACGGATCTTTTTGAGAAAAAAATAATTGGATGAGACTTTGGGGTCTCAGAGTCCAAAGGAGCCCGAGAATCGGGCCATTGAAACTTGAGCAAGTCTGACAACCTACGCACTTCTCTCTCCCTGCTCATAGGTGAGAGCTCAGCTCTCCCTTCTTATTCAAAGTTAACCTTAAGGGAGACAGATGAATACAGGCCAATATCTTTATCTTTCATTATCCGGAAAATAGCCAAATCATTAGTGCTCATTTACACCAATCAGATATGCATACCTTTGCCAAAGGCGCCCTGTCCAAGCAAAGGACCAAAATCGATCTTGTCAAGTGACACTTCCCACCGGTGGTCGTATCGAAGTAGATCGATCTGTTCGTGAATCGGTAGGTTCGGGTCGATGGTGGGCACCCGAAGCAGACCCTGACTGTCCACTTGAGCATTCGACAAGAGGTTGAAACTCAAAATTTCCAATTCTCGCTTCTCTTTCTGTTAGTGGACGGGAGGAAACGATTGTCAAGTGAGACAAGAGTGCATAGTAAAAGAAGAGAGATAGGAAAGATAAATTGCAAAATCGATCTTAAGTGCATTTCAATAACCTTTTCGATGTGAATTCGATTCACTAGAAGAAAGATGAAGAAAAGCATGATGAAAATGACAGTGGCGATGCCAAATATGTAGAGCATGTAGTTTTCGTCAAGGTCACCTGGGTCAAGGACACTTACAAAGTGAGATTGGATATCACTCGAAACTAAACCGCTTTCTTTCTCATATTTTCAAGATCAGTAACATAAATTCCAAACAGAATGAGAAAGTTTTAAAAAATGCTGATTTACTTCTGGTTTTTCTAACAGAGTTGTGATAAATGGGTTCCGTTTATTCAAAATAAATATTTAGACAATTCTTGAAAAATTAAGAAAGCTTAAAGGAAAATTTAGCATCACTAAACAAAAATATAAAAGATAACTTCAAATTTTGTTCTAATAAAACTTTAACTGTTTTGACACTTTCAAGGGTTTTGAAGTACAAAATGACGACACATTGAACGTTGATTGTAATAGAGCAATTACCCAAACGTAATAAAAATTTCATAAATTGCACTATACTACGAAAGAAACTGTATAATAGATAATGGCTCGTATTCATATATCCTAAGGGTAAACTTTTGTTAGAATCTAACCTCAACAATATTTAAATTCAATTAAACCAGTCTTTATCAATTAACTTCAATTAAAATTTTTAAAGTTAACCTTAATAGGGAAAATTTGATTCTCATTTGGTTGAACATCTCTTGAAACATTTCCTATTGCTATTTATAAGTTTCCGGTTTATAACAAAAAATGGTTTAGTTGAGAACCATAGTTCTTAGGGTTAGTGGTGTGTGGCAACTCACTGAAGTGGCATTCGAGCACTTTGAGCTCGAGTGTCTGGTTGGCGACCAGTCGGCCGGCGAGTAGCCGAGCGGTCAGTGTATAGATGCCGGAATCGTCCGGGCCCAGTCCGGGAATGGAGATGCCGGCGCGAATCGAACCATTGATCGATCGGTGTCGTTGGTACGAGCTGACACGTGTGTCACGCTGACTGATTGCTTGGGTTGCGTTGTCCTTCCACCACACCAACTCGAGTTGACTGCTGTCACTGGGCACAGCCTCGATCTCCACGTCAAACCTAAATTGCCGATTACAGCGTTGCACTTGAAAACTTTGGGCCAAGGGATTTATCCTCAAACGTGGCTTGTCTGCCAACAACCACAATGCCAATTACACCAAGTGGAGGGGGAGAGAAAAGTTTGCAATTAGTTGGACAACACTACACCAGTACAAAGATAATGTCAGAGGTACCGTAGACGGTCAGTTGCAAGTGGGATGACTTGCGTGCAAACGATACATCACTGATTGCACACTCCAACCGAGCTCCATCGTACTCGAGGCTCACATTGCCCAGTGTGAGATTGAGTCGCATCATATCGCGACCTTTGCGCAACGATATCGTTTCCAATTCGGCAATTCGCACCAATGAGGCTAGATTCTACAGATTATAGATTAGCATTGTTGTGTAAGAAAAATTGGTACAACACTTATTGCACTCAACTTCATAGCATGACTGATTTGCTAATTGCCACTTGATAAAGATGTGACTCGATTGTGCCTTTTCCACCTACGCAAGTAGAGTTCGGTGTTTTAAAATCAAAGTTTGTTCAAATAGAAATTAACCTGACAACTCAATCGGTAACTCTGTCCTTCGAATGCATATGGCGAGTCGATAGTATGAATCACCGGACGAGTAGCGTACTCGATGCCATCTGGTGAGATAATTAGACGTTAACTAATTGCGCAATACCTCAGGTTACCATACTGGTGTATTGAATGATAATGCTATGTTCCGCGGACAATGCACTGCGAGTCCATCCCAACTCGGACAACTCAGCACGACAAATGAACCGATCATCGGTGATATTGGACAGAAGAAATCCACGTCGAGCGTTGTAAAGCACTGCAGGGTATTTACTCTCGATAGTACGCATCCAGGTAACCTCCGAGTCACGAGATATGTTGAACGCAACCGGGTGGTGAGTGGCGCTCGTACCTGCCACTCGAACCAAGGTGACCGTAGCTAAAGACGACGAGGTTCGACAACCAATCTCCACGGGACGACCGTGAATAGCAGTTAGGATGGGCATCGACTTTACAAACAGATTCACTGGATCTAGAATACACAACATGACAAGATGATCAACATAAGAGGTGATTCTTGTATTGCGTTAGTTGATTGAGGGGATGGGAGGTTAACAGATACCTAACAGAAAAACTTAACAGATACCTCACACAGAGAGGAGGGCGGGGAACAAATAAACCAACGCTAGTGGTGACAACACAATTGTGTGATTCTAACGATGATTCAAATCAGATTCAAGCAATTGATTCAAACCCAAGTTCAATCGAGTGATAATTCTGCGCTTTTCAAAGAAAAATATTAAAAATGAAATTATCGTCTTAACTTCGTCTATTGTTTAATTTTTAAAACAAATTAACTGATGTGAGATTCAATAGAAAGGATAGAGGTTTTGTGAAATCTCACCATCACCTCACTGAGGGAAGGTAGGGGTTAAAAATTTTGGTTTTTTCACTAACGCTATACAAGAATCACCCCTAACATAAACCTCGAATTCTATGTTTGGTGTTGGCCAATGTTTGCGTTGGAATCAATGGAAAAATACCAGAGGAGTTGTCATCCTCTCATGACGGTTGATCATCGACTGACCTGTGACGAAAAGGTAGATGGAATTGTTGAGTGGCGCGAAGAGACCATCATCGATCAGGTGGAGATGGTGCCAGTGTGCGCAGGTGTAGTAGCCAACATCATTGGTCTCAACCGCGGTCACGTGTAGAGTGCTCCTCACCACCGAGCTGCCATCCTCCGGGTGGTGATCGATCACTCGTTCCTCGATGGCAATGTACTCCGGCAAAAGACCTCCGTCCAACTGAGCTCAAATTAGACCAACACATTAGAGAACCATTGACGTGGGTGAGAAATTAACATGAAGGGAATTTACCGGATGATACTCGGGCATAATCCATTCAAGATGACGACCCGCCGGACCGACCGGTTCATCGGGGCCACTTTGGTCCTCACATGACAGGGTAAAATTAGAACCAACGCGAAGATCGATAAAGTCTTCTCCGTGATTGATGACGTTGGCCGATTCGATTGCCCTCACATCGAGGATCATTCGAGGTTGTACTAAACACGACTTGGTGCTTTCCCCGTCGATTCCGACGATGCAACAACCCAAAGTTATTATGACCACCGCGAACCAATGCAATTGATCACAGTAAATCATTTTGGATCAAGAAAACATTTGTGATGTCATTCACAAATCATTCATGTAGACACCAAAATACATTCAGCACTGCGTCGTGGTGAAACTAACAATAGATTTGCAATCAACAGCGTCAAGCGGAAGTCATTGTCAGGGTGAAACACTATCAATACAGGCATGGAAATCAATGTCAGTAACCTCAAGCGCACACGTTTTTAATTCGATTTCCGATTAAGTCACGACTCTAGGTTCTGCGGGCCGAGTCCTATGTACTCGTGATTAGCGATCTCCTCGAGTCGAGGGCGCAGAGCGAAACACTGGTTGAGCATGGCCTCCACCAGTGATCGTTGCGATGGATCGCGAATCTTGTTCACTTGAACCTTGGATCTAGACGAAGGCTTTTGAGGCGAGGAACCCATGTTAGTAGTGCTACCAGTGTTGATTCCCAAAGCCATTTCGGAGATAAGCAAACCAAAGCTCCATACATCGGCTTGTTGTGGAAGAAAATCCTCCACAAAGCACTCCTTGGGCAAGTGGTAGTTGTACGGAGCTTGCTTCATCATCGGCACTCGTGTCATCCTCTCCTGGTCGAGGTTGAAGTAGCAAAATGAGTGCGACAAACCAATCACACGCACGTCATTCTGGTCCGAAAAGATGATGTTCTCCGTTTTGAGGCAGAGGTGAGCAATCGCGTAACGATGCATGAAAAGCAGCGCCTAAAGAGTAAGAGTGATGTCATGATATTAATTAGTAACTACTTGTCACAAGACGACTATTGACATACCTGACAGATCTGACGTGACCACTTCTGTTGATCGCCAGCCGGTATCTTGATATGTGAGGTGATCATCGAGGCCAAGTTGCCAGTCTTCAGCTCATCCATAAAAGTGTAAAGCTTTTGATCGGTGGCAAACACATCGTACAACTTGATGAAAAACTCGCTCAGGGGTTTTTCGCTTAAGAAACGCATACATTTGACTGATTGGTCAATGTTTTTGCTGCAATCGTAATTCGAAACCAAAATCAGTAGATGATAGTAATAATAAATAAAGAAAAAAATTACCGAAACTCGACGGGCATTTTGACCAACACAGTAACCTTACACAGAATGGGCTTGTCATGGTACTGTGCCTTGTAGAGAGCCCACGCGCCACCAGATTTGAGTGCGTTACGAGTGATCTTAATCCGATGACGTGATTCAAAAACGGACTCATCCATAACACGATTCACCCCATTGGTCTTCACCAGAGGCACAATCGCTTTCTTAAGAAAGTCAATGCGCTTGGCCTCGTGCAACTCGAGCAACACTCTCATGTCCTTGTCAAAGCGAGCCCGACGATCGGCGGCTTCGCGAGCAAAGTTGACACGTTCCTGTTCGAGTTCTCGCTCGATTCGCTCCCGTTGTTGATCAAGCATCGCCTTGTACTCGGGCGACGACTCCACATCGCCATCAATCTCAAGGCCTTGGTAGCGGTTCTTGAAGATCTCCTCGATGCGTGCATCGTACTGAGCGCGCAGTTGGCTAATCTCGATGTCGAGCATGTTACGTCGGTGGGCGCGTTCCATCTCGATCTCTCTCTGCAGATTGTTCTCTGCAATTCGACTCTCCTCTTCCATCTTGTCGCGCATTCTCTTCTCCTCCGCCTTCTCTTCCATTCGCATCTGATCAATCTCATGTTGAAAATCCATGGTAAAAGATGACTTGTGTCCAGTAGGGTAGTATCTCGAGAATAACACAGACAAGCAAATCAACTAGCGTTTTATACCAATAGCAACCTAAAAAATCCACCATAAAAAACCATCGAACCTGTTCTATCCAAAAGAGATTTATTGTTCGAGTCTAACGCAATTAGAGCTACGAAAAGAAATACAAACATGTAAAATAATTAAATTGTGAAAATATATAATTCTAAAAAATCAACTAACAAATGATTATGAGTATGAAAAGAAAACGAAGTAAAACAATGACAAGAGTGATAATAATAAAATAGAATAGAATGAACACAACATGTAAGATCGTATATGTCACAAATAGAACCACATGTGATGGCACAAGCACACTCACACTCACACATACACAGAAAGTGAGCGAGAATTTGGTCATGTGACCACAAATTGTCTGATCAGTGCCAGTGCCGCGGAGGCGTTGTACTCACAGCTGTACAGCATCGACAGCGCCTCGAGCGTTCCACAACCATTCTGGCTCGATTCCTTGAGATATCTCTCCACTACAAGTAATCAATTAAAGCCAACAAAACAAGGATCAAGTCACACACTCCATACAAGACTGGTCATCAATGTGCGATGGGTCGGGCTTCCAGAGTAGCAGTGCCTCTGCATCTCTGCTTTCGTCTAAACACAGTTTCCAAATTAAAAAGAATTACAATTCAAACTCGTCAAAGGGTTCATCATTAATATTAACAATAATAATAATACATACCTGTCCGAGTTGGGTTGTTTGAATCGAAACCCATTTGTTTCAACGGAAAGTGAGTCAGTGGCAATGGCTCCAACTCAGCCAAGGCTGCAGTGGTGTTGTAGCCACACTGGTAAAGCACTTTAAGAGCGTGCAACTCATCACAGCGTAGTTTGTTCGCAGCTCGAAGGTATTTTTCAACTGTAATACAATGTTAAATCAATATCTCTCTTTAATAATATAAATGTAATTAAAATAAAACACATACGACTCTGATCGTCGATTTGGCCAGGATCAGGCTTCCAGATCAAGGAGCTATCCTCTGGGTAGTCATCTAAAGTAGAATCAATAATCGACATGACACTTCAGAAAAGTTGAGAGCCCAAAGAAATTGAAGTATTACCGGGTGGAGGATTGTCACCGATAAACTCTGGCACCAAAACTTGATGGTTGGGACCAGTCGGAATCTCTGGACTTTCTAATCCCAAAACTAGCAACATTAACAATTAGTAAAAATCTCGAATAAATAATAATTGCAATTGCAAAAATACCATTGCATAGGAAAACAGCCACAAGGCGATATTCGGAACTGCGGATTAATTCTTGTAAAGCGGCATTCAAGTTATAATCAAGCCGGTAAAGAATTGACAACGCTCGAAAGGCTTCATAGCCCAACACTTCGGCTACGTTGAGATACTCGGTCACTGGATTAATAAAACAATTTAAAAGTTAATAATAATATTACAAAATAATTGTTTTGTGTTGTAAGAAAACATGAACACAACTCACCTTCTTGATCGCTGATTCGTCCTGGATCTGGCTGCCAAACCAAATCACTGTTGTCCTCGTATCCATCTTCTATATAATACAAAGTTTTAGCAAAAATGGAAAATTTGAAAAGATACCAAAAAAATACCTGGGGGTTGCTGGTTTCGTAATTCGGGAATCACAACTTGGTAGTCCGGACCAATGCGCACCACAGGTGCTTCTAACGCTACAATTGGCATTAAAAAGTCATTCAATCATTTCTGTTATTTCCACCATTTTGTACAAAAAAGTTATACCTGCTTCAAGATTGGAAGCATGAAGAAAGCTGGCATCAATCAAGCGATGCAAGTGAAGTAACTTTGAATATGTCATTTTGGGTAGAAATTCAAAGGGAAAAGTCCGTGTGCAATACTAATTTTTGCTTTGAGTTAATAATTATTATACAATAGCTGTAAATAATAAGGAAAATAAATGAATAAATCAAAATATTGACGTCTAAAGATGAGTTTTGAGAGTTAAAAGGCAACCAGTTACCAGTGTGAGCAGCAGTGAGCATCAATGTTTTGTAAACATTGTCCCGTACATAGAGTACGTATGCTCATCTTTATTCACTGTGTGCATTCATTTCATTCGTTGTTCGTCATCTTATTCTCTGTTTGAATTGACCTGAACCCACAATTTCAATGCCATTGAACTTTATATATCAATTTAGTTCCTTAAAACTTGTTTTTTCCTTATACCCAAATATCATTAACTTTCCGATTTAAAGTAAAGAATAATTAGTGCAAATCACCACTGTACGTACAGCTCGATCGTCAGTTGATTGACATCTGTCAATATGCTAGTCAAGTGATCAACTCAATACGAGGATAAACATTTTCCTGGAGGTTTTATTATTTTCGCTATCAAACTCGACATGTGTTGAATATATAATCTAAAATCTTTATCTCTCCTTGGGTGATTCACCAAGGAGAGATTAGACTATGACATTGTCGGGAAAGAGGAGGTGCTAATTGTATTAGCTTGTGTTGCCGTCAGTAACAAGTCAGTACAAATAGCTACTCCTTTCTCCAGGCAATATCATGGAATATTGGCGATTTCCTGCTAATACTATAGTATTATTAGCAGATACGCCATATATAATTTAACCAGGTGATTTCCCCATCTTTGCCTTACTCCCTCTCTCTCCCTTTCCCTTTCACGTGTTATTATTCTAAAATGTCATCAATACATCATCATCTTTGTATTAAAGAGAAGTTGCAAAGTGATAAAGGTATTTTTCTAATCTATTTGTACTTTATATATGTGCGTCATGTTTTATTTTGGTAATTTTATTTATATTAGTAACTAGACATAAATGAACAATTAGTACTCTTTAAAAATGAGATGTTTTTATTTTTTACCAACTTTTTAATTTCTAAATGGATGCGGTGTTGTTTACACAAAGATTTTAAATTAAGGCAAGTTGATTGATCGAGTGAAAAGTGCTTAGAGATGCTCATTAGCGTCTCACTTGATTTTACAATGTTTTGATTGTTGTTTTCAAAATTAGTTTACAACTAATTAGCTTGAAATGAAATTTATTGTAACCTAGGTTTGGGTTCAAGAAACCGGTTTATGAGGTTTGAGAAAGTGATGCGATGAAAAATTACTTGTTCTTCGTTCTTAGAGCGTTCCCGGTATTTTTACCTGTGTTGATGGCCTTCGGGAGGAATTACCTTGGTTGGTACTCAATGATGACGTTGTTGTCCGACCCGATAGGAAATTAGACTAAATTGTGCCTGTGTGTGTTTGAGAGGGCTTATAAAAATTACATGATTAAGATTTGATCTCCTCATTCTAATTTTTGCATTTCACACACTAACACCTTCAAACTATGCTATGTGTTCGAAGATTATGTCTTTTCTTGGTGACCCTGTGTCTGGTGGCACACTTGGCCAGTGGGCAAGAATCCTCTTCGGAGGGGATTGAAGTAAATACCTCGGAAGAGGATGTGGATGGCGAGAGCTCTCCTTCATCCACTCTGCTTAAATTTTCAACTCCATCGACTCTTGGGAAAAACAGCACATCGGAAGATGTGGAAGAAGACGAAGACGAAGAGTCAGTTTGTGATGGCCGACTCAGTAGCTTTGTTCGTAACTTTGATCCCAAGCCATTCCTGCCTAGTGATTACGATGAAATCGAGGAAAAGATGCCCTCGATGGATCTGCACAACTACCAAGCTCACCACCTGAATGACACTATTCGTTTGGTGGAGAGGTTGATCAACTATGGACAGAAATTGATGAACAACACTGATCTTAGGGATACCTCGCTTTACCTTTCTTCGGTGATGATGGACAAACTGTACCGCGCAGAAATCAGTGAACAGTGTACTGCTGATTTGTTACGTGTAGTCGGAGCCATGCGCTCACGTAACCTCTGGGCATTCAAATGTAAGTCTAAAATCATTGAACATTTTTAATTTTTATACAGAGAAGACTCGATTGGTTGACAACTCTCTTTTCTTGACATTTACCAACACGTTGAATATAAAGAGACTAAAACGAACCGTATTTTATAAATTAATTTATGTATGTGCATGTGTTCGAAGTGCTTTTCTAAACTCGCATTGGTTTACAAGCTTTTCTCCCACACAGTGTAAGGCAGTTAGGTACTCACTGTATATCTTCCACAGTTCCCGACTCTTGGGCCACAGTGTTTCCAAGTGGTCTCCTTCGGGGTCACATTAGCAGCTTCGGTGAATATGACCAATGTATCTCGATCAAAAGTCCCGACCTGGGCAAGGGACGTCACATCTACGGCAAGTACTGTCAAGTACACTTTCGTTCCATCTTTCCACATCGCAACAACTACCAAGACTCGTTTGAGCAAATTCTTCGATCTCACCCATACTTTCCAAAGATTGTGGAATTGGCCAAACAGAGAAATATGGACAACTATCTTGGTGGAAAGCTTGTGTACCAAGTAATTGAAGGAACCACCGCACTGAGACACAATCTCGGACACTATGGCGTGTGCTTTCCTCACACTTGTTCACCCATAGACATTGAAAAAGTGTTTCATGCTTGTAAGTTGTAACTTTCAAGATTTTTAATTATTCACTATATTTTCTTTGTAATTTTCATTGCTTTTGGTAAAGTATTTTACCCTATCACCAAGATTCCGGTTCGAGTCGAAGAAGAACTTTGCACTCCACACAAGGATCTTCAAAAGGTTACCTTGGATACGCAACAGTTGACTGCAATGTAGGTAAAATGTGGATTGTAAGTTATAGTAAAACTAATATAAGTGTCGTTTTTGAACTATAAATTGTTTTAGATGTGCATTATCAGTTCTTGGCACGATTGTTCTGTTTGCTTCTGCATATCAACTTTATCTGACGCATTGGGTTGATGTAGGGAAGGAGGAAATGGACAAAGCTAGCTTGATCTCCACATGTGATAGCAACAACAATGGTAACGGACAGCACTCTTGGGTTGAGCAGCGGAAGTCTTCGGTGATAACTCTCTCGACGAATTTGCAAACCAATTCTATAGAGTCTAAACCAAAAAAACCAAAACGTACCGTGTTCCAGCAATTCATCCTCGCCTTTTCTGCGGTAGAAAACTCGCGACGCCTCTTTTCGATTGATAATCGATTTGCAGTGCTGGATACCATGCGATTCTTGCTTACATTCGGTGTCTACTCTCTACAAACTTTTGATTTCCAAACAATGCTCACGTTACAAATGATGCGAAGCATTCAGGATACGGTTCCATTTGAACTGCTGTGGCACAACGCTTATTGGTTTGCTCGAGCACCAGGATTCTTTATCGATGGTTTTGTGTTTAATCTGTAAGTTTTTTTCCAATTCATTTATTACATTGAATAAATTGACCATTTGTGTTTTGATTGAACAGGGGTGTCATGCTCATCATGTCACAGTTTAGTCGTTTGAAGAAAACCAGTGGCCATTTTAGTTTTCTGATCTACATGTGGAAACGATGGTACCGACTGTCGATTGCTATGGTGGGCACCTTTTTTGTGCTCTTCATCTTCCCACTGACCGGAGACGGTCCACTGTGGTTCATCAACACCCGATGGTTAATGCCAGCCTGCAAAGATTCCTCTTCGATTGTTTCTAGTTTTCTCTACTATAGCAACTGGAATCCTACTATAAATAACTATACGATTAGCTCAAAATTTCCCATTGTAAGTTATGCTTTCACTGGTTGGAATGTGTTGATTCACCGTTTACTTGATCCAAACAGTGCAATCCACCAACGTGGTTTCTCTCAATGTCCACTCAACTCTACGTGTTTGCTCCACTTATCTTTTTACCACTCTACCGATATCCTCGGTTTGGTGTCTACCTCACGGTGGCAGTGCTTGCAATCAGTCCACTCTTCACGATTAGTCCCACCATGTTGTTCAACTCGCATACATACTACGAGGCGACCAAGTTTGAAACGGTGGCCAGTGTGATCCGAGGTTTTCTCCTCTACCACATCAGTCCGGCGCAGTACGTGTCTTCACTAATGATCGGCATGCTCACTGGATTTCTCATCAAGACCAAGCCAAACCTGAGGGTACCTGGTGGTAGATTTGTCGAGTTTCTCCTCTGGGTAGCCAGTTTTGGCAGCATTGTGGCTGCTTACCTCTGGAACAACTCACTGTGGGACTTGAACAAAGTGAACAACGAACTCGAGGTGCTTTCCTGGTTTGTCTACTCCAAGATTGTCGCTATGTCGGGTTTGGGATTTATTGCTTATATGTGTTGCACGGGCAAGGGTGGCGTTGTGAATCGTATTTTCAGTATTAGCTTCCTGCAGCCGGTGGCCAAGTTGTCCTACTCGATCTACCTGTTGCGAGTGCCTACCATCTTTTACCGGGTGATGAGTGTGAGGCACACATATGAGATGACTTACTGGCATACGGTGAGTTCACATTTTAATTGATTTACTAGTTCAAGTCATATAAACTTTCTCTAATTTTCAAAAATTAGTTTCAACATATCTTAATCGATTACCTGATCACAACCATTCTCGCCTATGGTCTCTACCTTCTATTCGAAGCACCCTCAAATAACATTATGAAGATCTTTGAAGAAGACGAAATATATCAGATTTTCAATGCGAAACAAAACAAACCAAGTCAAGTGGAAGATAATTCAAACAAACCGGAAGTAACGGGAATTCGAGTAAATGGACATTTGATCACGGTGACAGATATGCCAGCGGTCCCTACCCACACACCTATCGCTTCTCAAGATGCTTAAGTTGCATTATAATCAGTGCTAGTTCAACTCGCAAGGTTCACTGCGTTTTGTGAATACTTCATTTCAATTTGGACAACGCCAACACAACCAGATTAATTTGTGAAGAATTCACAAGACAGTCTATTGATAGGAGACTATTTTTCAAGTAATCGGATTATTTTAAATTATGTTTTCAATAATTATCAATAAATTTTTTTATATTAAAACAATTTGTCTAGTTACAAAAAATTTTTGAGACACACCTGCAAAACAACAAAATCCGAACACTTATTCCGCTCTACTACTTTGAGAAGGAAGGTGAGCTTTTCAAAAGAACAAGTGAAAACTTGTTTTTGGTAATCATGCTTCACTGGGTTGAGAAAGAGACAAGATTAGTCAATCATATGATGACTATTACAAGCGTTATTTACAAAGAGTAAACAATTGAAAATTGCGATCAAATCGTGTTCACAAGAAGACCAAAAGGAAATGACGACCAATCTATATGACACGAACCTGAATGTGGTTGTGTGTAATCAAGTAGGAAAACTTGTAATCCGATTACATTGGTGTGATCATTTGATTCAATCAATAGTGGAGAGATAATTAAAGCAAATATTCATTTTGTTACTGTTGTTGTTGTTGTATGCATTTTGATTTTATTCATTGAAATTTGATTACTTTAGCCGAGGTTTGGTAAGTCTCCTTTTGTAAGTGCGTTTGTGTTTCCGATTGTTATTATTGGAAAGGTGTAACTCAATCGGAAATGTGTTTTCCAGCATTGGAGTTTGATAAAAAGTACTACATCATTAGAAGATGATTAAAATTTTTAGAAATGAGAAACGCTTGTAATTTGAACCATATGAAAACTATTAATAACATTTTATGTAGTTTTGAGTATCCATTTTAAGAAACAATTTGAATTTTTTAGTGTTTCAGTATAACACAACATAGTATATTTTTATTATTCTATTTAAAAAATAATTTAAATATTTGAATTAAAAACATTTTTATAAAAATTTTATAAAAAAATTAAACTAGAGTCGACAAAGCAAAGCTAATTCTTTCGGATCAACGTGTTGAGCCGATTCATGATTTTGTCCGACTGGTGCTGATTCATCCAGTCCACTCGACCGTCTTCCCATTCACGTTTGATCTTTTGATCTGTAGAGATAATCGTAAAGTCGCATTTAGTTAGATAAGATCAAATAATTAAGTAAGTGATTAATTATTAAGATTAATATTTTACAAGAGAGCCGGCGTTAAAGCGCCGTCTGTTTCTTGTAAAAAACAGCGCAGAGCCGCCGAGATCAAAATCGAGTTAATTCAAAGGGTTATTCAAAAATTCGAATTAAATTGAGCAAGAATTATAAAAGTTTGAATTCCAAATGAAATTCACGGAGAATCTGAAGATTTATGCACAAAATTCGAATCGAATCAGAATAAAATTCGAATCATAACACAGAAAGTTAGATTCGAATCGGTAACGAATTTGAATCACAGCAATAGATTCGAATCTGTTAAGCACAGTAGAAGTAGCATAACTCTCACAGTACAAAAATGTGGTGGCACAAGACTAAAAAAATGATAGAACATTGAACATAGAACATAGAAAACCACGACCATATTATTCATTAATATATAGGAGAAAATACGTACCGAGTTGACGTTGCAGCTCACGTTGCTCTTCGGCACTTAGATCGGGTTCGGACTCGACTTCCGACGATTCGGGTAGATCCGAGGTTGAGTCAACCAGTGTTTCCGAGGTATTGTCCTCGCTGGTCAACTCCAGTGACTCTACTTGGTCTTCAAGCTCTTCTATTTCTGCAATCACACAAAAACAAGTTTGTTTGAGTTTAGGTTGCATTCAATTCAAATCATAGCTAAAGCGTAAGCTTTGAATTATAAAATGTATCGGTTGGGGTTAATTTTGACTTAAAATAAAACGTGTTTTCTATAACAAACGATCTTGCAATATACTTATATATTTGTTTAATTATTTTAGTTTTTCCCTTAAAAACTACACATCTATTTAGACATATCTCCAAAGTGATTGATTGCACTGTTTGTGTAGTAATTAAATTGTTTCTAGAATATTTTATATAATAGCATAATTAAACCGCTTTTTGTTTAAAAAATAGTAAAACAAAGTACTAAATACTAAATTTTAAAAAATAATCTCAAATGCAAAATTAAAACAAAGCTTATTTTTGAAAAACCTAAA
>WURS02361240.1:5697-17560 GCA_011762765.2 Rhinocypha anisoptera
GTTATTATTCAATATAAGTTTATATTCATTATAAGTTTTATGTATTTTTTCAAAAATGCCTTTAGGTTTCCTCATATTAACGAGAATATCATCAAATTATAATGTGTGTCACTAGTTGAGGGTACCCTCTATTTAGAGAAAATCATACTTAGTTTCCTTTTTCCGAGATTTCTCGGTAACCAAGAGCTTTTGTGTTTAACTGAGAGGTTCTCATTTCTTTATAATATATTGAATATGATGTAATTCACTACTTGAGCATTTCCACCTTCTAGCATCTTCATAATCTTTTCCAATACTGTTCTCACTAAACTGGTAATAGTAAGAGACATTACTTTATGGAAACATGATCCACGTACGTGCATTAACGAAATATTTCCTTACTTTCGAGCTGGCTCCATTTTCTGTCAGATCATTTTCCCATATAATGCCATTCTGTGTTATTCTGTTATTTTATTCTATGTCCAACGCTCCTCGTTTTCTTCCCAAATGACCAGATGTTTCTGTATTAGGTTTTTAATTTGTAAATGTAAAAATCTTACTTTTCACTCTTCTTCCGCTTTATTTTACGCTTCACGTTTTCTTCTGGTTTTACTTCTTCGCCACCATATTCATGTTTACAAACTGTCACTTTCTCTCTCTTCCAAAAAAACGCTGTCCTCGGAAAAAATTAACATTGTTAATATTTTTAATTTGACAAGGCGCAAGTCGGAAACGGTCAAGCCGATTGCATGAGTGGACGAGTAGGTTATATGTGAATTGTTTTTTTTGCGTTTATCTTGTTAAAATTATGAATGTACCTCGAGAAGCTCCTTTATGTAGTTTATCGAGTAGGGTTTTAATTTTTAATATATTTTAATCTTTAAGTATTAACGCTCTGGTAAATCCGAAGTGTGAGAATTTTGTAGCTCAACTGTACGTATTCGACGAAAAGAGTGCACCTTATGTAAATTTCTCCACCCCAGTAGCCCCTAATATGACAGCATATCTTAACGGACTCTTAAAGTCAGGTATTATTGTACCATGGAAATCTAAGTGCGCATTTACTTGCTTTCTCATCCCCAAACCGGGGGGAGGCGTACGTTTAATTTACAATTTGTCGCCATGGACACAGTTTTACAAGACACCTAAATTCTCATTATTAGGCCCGGGCCGGGCAATCGCCACGTTGCCCAGAAAGGCATGGCTAGCCAAACTGGACTTAACAAGTGCCTTCTATCAGCTCCAGATTAACGTCTTGCATTGGAAATACTATGGCATCAGGTATGGCCAAGAACGCTATGCCTTTACAAGATTGCCCATGGGGCACTCGCTAAGCCCGGCCATCCTTCAGCGCTGGGCGGAGGATGTGGCTGAGTTAATTTTAGAAAGATTTAGTGTTAAAGTTATATGCTACCTCGACGACTGGCTGCTCTATGCAACCGACATATTTTACCCTGAAGAAATTGTGCAATGGCTCGCGGGTGAATTAGGAATCACAGTGAACATTAAGAAAAGTGTTTTGAGTTTAACCCACACCCTAAAATATCTAGGAGTAATAGTAAATACTAGTGATATGTCCCTCATGTTAACCCCTGCCGCCGTTAAAAGAGTCACGGAAGTGATACCTCTAATACCCACGCTGCGCTCAGAAGATCTACCGAAAGCCGCAGGCTATCTCTCATGGGTGGCCTGGGTGTTGCGGCTCCCGACATTTGTCGGTTGCTGAAAAAGTGAAATTCAATGCGATGAGGCTCTCGCACAACTTTGGGTGTAATATATTCATTGCACGTCACTACGTGTGCTTCAATTAACGATGTTATAGCAATAGAGATAGTGGAATATTTTCTATGAAAAACTGTACAACAAATTAAATTCAAACCGCAATTGCTTCCATTTTTCGTTTGCTGCATAACTTTTTCTGTACAAATCTTATAGGATTTCTCTCGATTCGTTGATAATTTTTTTTGGATATTCTATGTAATCCCGTAATTGCCGGCATATATTTCACATTATTATTTTCAGCCTTGTATACGTAATGGGCCATTATTATTAATCCAAAGTTTAAAGATAAAGGTATACGTAGCCACGTCACCGAACAGAAAAACTTTGACTAGTACCACGAATATGTACACCAGAAAAACCCTGTGCACGATTTTTTAATATTTTACTTTTGAATTCATTACCTCCAATGAAGGTAGTGACAATGAATGCCCTCATATGTTTCGTAACTAAAATAATAAAACATTAAATCGACACTCCATTTCAATCAGTGTCCGGATGCATTAGTAGTTAGTAAATATTAATATAAATCAAGGAATTATTGTGAAAGTGATTCATATTATTAAATCTAGAGCACGTAGATAAAACTCTAAGGTGATTCATGCTTTTTCATTCTCATAGAACAACCAAAGAGTATAAATCTATGGTGATCGTTGATTTTTAATTCTCGTAGAATAAACAGCGAGTATTCTTTCGGGAATTGCAGTCATTTACGGAGAGGTTGAGAGGGCTATGACTCCGTATTCTGGAGGATAACACTGGGGGCGAGAGTGTGAAATGCTCTACTCGCATAGTCAGGTGAATTGCGCGGTCTGAGAGGCACGGAGTGAAACATATTTCCTTAAGAAGTGTTCCCTCCACGTCAAATTATCTCCTCCCCCCCCCCGAGGGACACTAATACCGGCTCACTTCCGCGGCAATGCTGAGTGTTACGTATTTGATTGTATAGGCGCGTGGGGTTTTCATAACTGCCTCTAGTTCGCCGTTGTGTTCCCATCGAAGCGTAGAGGTCATACGCGAGAGGTTAGGAAGGAGGGAGCCGCTCCCAACACGAGCAAGGGTTTTGATGTTAAGTCATTCCTAGGAGAACCACGGTTGAACAACTTATTAGCCAAAGTTAATCTGGAGCTACTTTTCATGTAAAGTGATTCGCTAATATCTTAATGGCGTTCCTTCAAGAAAAAGTGAACGGTGTTCACTCAAGACAACTTTGGGTACATATGCAAAGTTTCAGTTCTACATAATGGCGAATGATTTAATCGTTTTTTCAAAATCATTCCAGAACAAGCATGCGGCACTCATTTCCTGGAGTGACCTCTTCCATTTCATCAACTCATGAAGGTGTGATGTGAAAAATTGGAATAAAGAGTCCTGTGTAAAGTGAATAGATCCAGTGTTGTCTTTAATCTCATGTGAATTTCAATTGTGATCGGAATCCATATTCAGTGAGTGTAGATGTAAAGTCATGAGAATTATCACGTCTTTCCACATGAGGTGTGTTTTGAAATATTTACATACCACAAGACGTTGGCATATAGCAGTGATTTTATTCTAGGGATACCAAGTGTTTTCTCTACTGTAAGTACCATGTTCATATCTTTTCTCGTAAGTATTTTATTGTTCAATCACGGAGCAAATGCCGGGGCATTATGTAACTCCCTCGTCTCAATAAGCAAGTCATGAAAAATTTCTATTGTATCACACACAAATCTCATCGACCCAACACCTCAACATATGTCCAATGAAAAAGGGAAATTTTAATAATTATGTTATGGAAAACAAGGCCATGACTTGGTTTTAGACATTTTATTTTTAAGTAATTAACTCCGTGTGATCGTTCTCACAATCGTTCCATTTGTAAATATTGTACTCTTCAAACTTGCCATACTTGAATAATGTGTTAGTTAAATAACATACGACTTATTGTAACACTCATAGGTGAATGCTCCTACTTGATGACTCGCTAAGGAAGATAGATTAGCAATAACGACCAATATAAAATAAAGTTAACAATCGCGAAAAATGCATGAAACTACTCCCTGTTTACAAATACCTAAAATATGATTCTGAAATAATCTGTCAGTAAAATATCTTTCTCGTTTCGGGTGTGTAATTTCATATTCTGGTGCAGTAAGAAACTCTTACAAACGTTGTTTTCAAAATGGTATTTAATTCTTGCGTCATTCGATTGCCAAGAGAACTAATTTTATAACTCTTTAATTATAATATCATGTTAGTTGTAACGTTACATTCATGTCCCCGTCTCTCACACGCGCGATAATATCGAGCCGATACAATGTTAAGTAGAAAAATAGCCTTAATCTATAAAATATGCTTAACTATCATGCAATAAGGTTTGCCCAACCGTTCCCTGTCAGACGTCAAAAATTGAAGATTTACTCCTACGAAGACACCTCTGGTATATTATATACTAGAAGATTTGGAGCATGATGATTAATTTATCGAGTTTTAAGTGACAAGTTTGCAGTACCTTTCGCAATTCCAAATTAAAATAAAAGCAGTGAAGAATTACCATTTAAGGGATGTAACTGATGTCCATTAAACACTAATTAGCGATATCTTTTTAAATAATCACCCGTGGGATGTATTATTTCCAAATGCAGTATCTGAGCGTTATATGTAACACTACCGCAAGCCATGATTTATTTAAGACATAAGGAAAAACCTACAGCAAAAGCCCGCTTGCAGAAGTGTGTCGGTATTGGACTTTAATAATATTTGCCAATAATATGTTAAATACATTATTTGAGATGGTGAGTATAATATTAATAGTTGGAGTTCTCATATTTAACAACATATGTTTGCATCAGAAATTAAGAGAAATACCGTTAAATATAAAATGATGGGGTACAAAAACCGGAAATGGTGGTGATCCGATATATATTCGATCGATGTTCCTCCCTCTCCTTAATTTGTTACATGCTTCTATCTCTTTTACCATGGAATCTGTCCTAATCCCGATAAATATTTTAGATTCAAACATTTTCTTAATAAACTCAGGCCATAAAACTTCTATTTACCGCAAGAAAACATTTACTGACAGCATCCTTCCTAAATGCTGGAGGCTCAACTCCTGTCCACACACCCTTGCTGCGGATTCCAGGGAAATATGTAGAAGTAATTCTTTTGTCCGTCACTTCTCCCATAAAATGACTGCTTTCCACGCACTACTACGCCGTCTCCTATCCGTCACTATCTCGCCCGTTGAGATTTCTGCTGAAAACACAGCCAACAAATATACCGCTAGAAATAATGGTTACATTGATATTGCTCCGGAATCTAAATATCTCTACCCCTTTAGATAATTTCACTACCAATAACGAAACAAAATATCCAATTACGTCTCAGTGCAAAGGAAAGAAAGTACCTAATTACGCCGCAGACTCATCCGATAAAAATTAACTTAATTTGTTAATCTCGTACCAGGAAAAATTCTCTAACGCTGAAATTTAAAAGGGCGAACATTTTTTCTAACATCAGTGGTGTTATCGCTCCTTTTATTGTTCCAATACTTGACAAAATATGTCGACGGAAATGATTTTTGAATACAACACGAAAAGTCCTAGGGTAAAAACTCAAAATTCACTACAATCACTTTTTGGGTGGGAAAGTACAGAGATGCAAATAATATAAAACTGTATAGTCGGCGTGACCTTACGACTTTCCTGGAATTGAAATGACGCTCAAAAAGCAAAGCACAGCAAATAATTCAAATTCAAGTGTAATGACTTCTAGATACAATTAACATCTGAGACACGATCTTAAATCCATCGCAAATGCAAAGATATTTCAATTTTTCCATCGCATATTAATGTACATGATGGCTCACAGCAAAGAAATTTCTGCTTACCTTCAAAATCAGAGTGAATTCATTTCCACTTGCTTATTCTCCTCCACGACATCGGAAATCATTCGCCCTAGGATGCCAATACTCAGCCGATTGCAAAATGACATCGTCACTCAATAATCGCGCGGGAATCACTGAGGCGATGGAAGAAGCTGATTGGCTGTTAATAAATGTTATTGGTGTTGGGCAGGAAGAAGATGATTGGTTAGTTAAAGATATGGGCGGGGCAATACCAAATACGACACCGGATATTTGTAGAAGCCTCTAGAAAGAATTCGTTGGGGTAGGGTGGGGGCGTTTTGCGTTTTTTTTTCTTTTTAAGTGGCCTACGTCTCAAGGTCAGACTTGGACGGTTGTAATTAGATTTTGAATCTACCGGCCGTTAAACGAGAGATCCAGAGATGTCATGACTAAGGTCTCTATTGCGAAATCCGTCACTGACGTCACGCATCGGTTAGATTCATACCACTGGGTCTAGAAATTCTTTCGTTCTCAGTTTGCTGCCAGACTTTGTGGAGATTGCCGGTGAGTATCGTTTTTGTTCCCTACCAAGTACTAGTATGTATTTTTACTCCTTCTTTATTGAATTTGTTCGGCTCCTTATTGCTTTCAATAATCTTGACCTATGGTTTTACCGAATTTTCTAAAACTGAAGCGTTACGATTTTCGTCAATTTGGTCCTTAAAAGTTTACGATATCTCAATTCTTCCTGACTTGCAGTGCGTGAAATCTTTACTGATCTTTATCGAAAGTGACTGTGTATTTAACGTGCGTACAATTGCTTAACAGGTGTTTAAACAATTTCAGGTTATCTCCTCGCGCGCGCGTCTTCGACGAAACCGGACAACAAGAGCCATCATCGGAAATCACCCGGATGGAAGGAATGGTAAGTTGAACCTAAGCGGTCTTACTCTTTCACTTTTGGGGGTTTGTCCTTAAAGTTGAATGTTATACATTATGGACTATGGCTTTGTGATGTTTGTGCAGGGAAAAATGTAAGAGCTACGAGTGCACAGCTTAAGCAAAGGTCTCTTCCTTGTCCGAAATTTGTCTCGCGCTTTTCATATCATTCAGTCAGTGGGTTGACGATTATTCCAGCATTATTTAAACATAGCCTGCATAAGACGCGGAGGTCAGCGTATCGTAATGGCACGTAACAAGACACGGGAACATGTAGAGATACTTTCAGTTGTAAAACTCCGTTCCCACGTCTTAAGTATGGAAATGCGTAGTGTAGGGAGTGAAGTGGGAGACGGCTTTATGTAATGGATTGCGAACATTTTGCCGTTTGTGTTCATGAAATAAGAGCGTACTACTACAAACTCGCGTGTCAACCCATTGAGTAAGATAACATATATCGATCATTTTTATGCCTATATGGTGATACAGTATGTTTTTATAATGGCAAGCATTTTTGAAATGGTATTCGCAATGTCTTGTGAGAGTTTTGATTCGTACGATAACGAAGTAGGTGTACGGCTGGGGTTTATGAGCCACCTAATACTGTATCAAAAGTCAAAAGGGTTTGTTCTCGTGGGAGAGGCGACTTTTTTCATTTCTCTCCTTTGTCTCCATCTGCGACTCAGTCCGATCGTTTTCAAGTTGTAATTCGACCTCGTACTCTACACTCAGAGGACTTTCCTATAGCTTTAAAATAATCCCCCCCCCCGGATTCCTATTAGAACCCCCGTACCGTAGGTTCGCCGCCACCGCTCTAAGTAATTTATTCAAGAATTATGCAATATTGTTTCTTAAAACATTGCCATTTAGCCACTTTTGAAAGGGGTGCTTTTCCCGCATATTCCCCATACTGTATCTGAAACAGTTGAGGCATTGAACGCTCATCCAACACCGAAGCGCGCGGGATATCGGAACGTCAATAAACAAAACGGTGAAAGATGTCTGCCGAAGAATTATTGTCGACGAGGTGTTTGGGGATGTTTTCTTCGCCAAAAAGAGAAAGGTTGTAGTTAAAAGGGGTATCCACGTTCCTGGCTGCAGCGTGCATATGATTTAGGTACTGTGGTTGAGTAGTAATTGTTTCACGGATTTATGGCAAATGTTGCCGATTAATCTGTTCATAAGCTTTTTTATTTAATCTTATGCCGAAATACGAACTGCATATGTATTTTTTCGTTTAAAAGTGATGAAGTTAGTTCATCAGGGTTATTGTTCGAATTGTGTCATTCTATTCAAGTGTCTATATCTAATTAATAATTGTGCCAAAACTTCATCATTCTACATTTTCGTCTCCAATAATGGACGATAGTAATTGTAGGAATACGTTAACATATTTAACCCTATTGTGTTTGACCGAATTATTTTCCTGCGAATCTACTTTAAATTTAGTCATTTTTGCGAAGTTATCGTAACTCACCTATCGTTACGCAAATTTTATATTTGCATGTTCCTACCTTATGCCATTCCTTTCATAGTGGACAAAGTGCCAAATTTGGAGGTTTTGGATTATACCATTGAAGCCTCATACCATGAAAAAGAAGGTTTTTGAACAGATACAGAGGAGGAATCATACAAACTCTCAGTGATATAATTTGCTACGTATTTCTGACTGAAACGGGCTGTTGTTGACTATCTGATTTTTCAGTTTCGAGAATATCCCAATTATAGTATATTAAAAGTTAAAATTGTAGTTTCGTACCATTGCTACATGTAGCTATAAAAGGATTTTGAACATTTACCGTATCTATTGATTTCAATTAGGGAATGATGGATTCGTACCAATTTCCCCTAAAACGCCACCTCTTTTTCACATATAGAATCTAGATTTTATCTAATAATTTTCCTGCTGAAGTATATGGATTTTTCAGGTGTTTTATTTGGAGTCTTTGATCTAGCCAACCTAGGGGGGTAGGGGTACTTTCCATTCCTACTATTTGTTTTAATTCTTTTCGAGTCAGCCTACATTACATGGTATGAGCAAATAATTCGAGGGCTTATTTTATGAATATTTTATGAATATTTTATGTATTTCACACAAATATGTATTAATAATCCTCTGTTGAAGTTATTTTTTTAATATTCGAAATACTAAAAGGAATATTTTATATTTTTTCTTATAATAATTATTTTGCATTTTGAATTTGACCCTGATGACAATGTTAGCCCAAGTTCTATTGCTGATTAGTTGATGTAGCAACTTACGGCCCTACCTTGCCAGCACCTATTTGTAGATGTACACATTTTTCTTAAGACCACGGAGTGACTAGAATGCACACACACTGAATGTGAAGTGTACGGTGCATGATTTTTTTTTTATTCCTGGAATTAACATACAAAATACATTACAAAAAAACTTACCTTTCCTTGTTTTTTTTAAATTTTCTCTACATCATCCTTCCTCCTAAACCGTACATTTGCTTTCTGTAACCATTCTGCCCCAGTTATCCTAATGTCCTTAACTCTACCAAACATGACTTCGGAAAGAAAAGTTTGACAATTAGATGACTTAAGTTTAGAAGTTCTAAATTTAGAATGCGTTCGGCTACCCAAAACAGAAGTATATGGCAGATGTGAATAATATCTTATTTTCACATCAAACTTGCTCATTGGAACATGAAAGTTTAAATATCGGTTCCCTAGGTATAATTTTACACAAGTCATAAGTTTTGTCATGGAGTAATAATGTGGTTGTAACTAATAGATAGTTAAGATTAACGGTATCAGGCTTGATATAGTGGAAGGAATCCATGATGCTAAGCCTTGTCTTCTAAGCCATCGCTAAGTCTTGTACCTGAGGATGGCTTAGCAAGCCGAAACGCGTTGTACGCAATAAAATATTTTGTGGAATAGTGCATATCTTTATTCTTCATAATAGATGTCTAATATTGAATTGAATAAAACTTTATACTGAATGGTTTAAGATACTTTAACTTGTGAGGCTGCATGTTTGTAATGAATATTTTATAAGTTTATATATCATCTAGATTTTAACCATGCAATAGTTTGGGAGAAGTTGAAATGAGGCTATTGGTAATGTAACACTTCTAAAAATTTATACGTGTTACGTAAGTTCCTCATTTAAAAAGTATAGATAATAAATATTTTCGCCTCTTTATAAAGCAGCACTATCAATTATGAAGTCATTAATTTCTAAAATAATAATTAAACAATTGTTATGCCTTATTTTCACAGTCAGTAGTAACACAAACTAAATTAAATAGAAGCAAAATAAAACATCTTTGTTTGATTACTAATAACTCATTTTGAAAACTTCATTTCAGCACTGTCCAAAAAAATTAAAAATGTTTAATATGTCGTTAGGGAGTATAAAAAAGAAATCAGCTACTGAATAGTACAATTATGTGTTTTGGAAACATTGGTAGTTCTCCTCATAATATGAACTAGTACCTATCGAATTATATTATTAACTAGTAGCTTTTAGAAATAAAAGCCATTGCTTGGGACAATAAATCCTAGCTAATAGACAAGGTGTTCCAGAATTACTGACCTGATTATTACCTACCTCTCTTGAACACCTAACCATCTCAGACTAATATCACAGTTTCCCCACACAGAGATATCAAAATTGTTTGTATTCTTTGTATTTCCAAAAGATTCATACTTTAGTTTTTATGCTGTAGAGATTTTTTTTATGTGGGTTTTCCTTAAAAAATTCATGTATATTTTAGGCCTTTTTAATTGGATACTTATCTTAACTAAAAGCAAAACTGAACATATCTCATTCTGAGAGCCTAGCTGCCACTAGAAGGGCTTGCAATTGTTCTTGTCCCTAAATCTCTTATCTCTCCTCTCATTTGCTCTCTCATCATCTTCAGTTCTTTAATCTGAAGATTGTTTGACTGCAGCCCTCCATCCTTTCCTATTTATTCTAGTTGTCTTGGAAGCCTTTGGTAGGTCTTCCCTTGGTAGTTCTTCTTTCTAACGTCTCTGATAATTTCCCCTACATATAATTACCCCATGGCCTTCCATGAAGGCCATACTCTCTACATTTTCCTTCGATTACATTATTATTCTCTCCCTATAGATCTTGAATGTTGGATGCCCAAACCACTTGTTAAATATCCATGGTTGGAATAAAGTATATATTGAGTACTTTTCCACAGTTTACTCAATTGTGCAATGCATTTCACGGTTCTTTGGCATCATCAGGAACATTCTAAGGGTTTGGAGTTTTGACAACATATATACAAAAAGCATGGGTGGGGCGGCACTTTGGGGTTTGAGACAGAATTGGTGGGGTTTAACCTCACAGCTGTGGGAACCTCTAATTATTTCCAATGGCTCTGTGCAGGAGGAAAGTAACCGCAACATTCTTTCCTTCTATTTCCGACCAAGGTTTTTATTAGGTGGTGGACCTGGGACAACCCTTATTACCACGTGGTTCAGTTCCCTCCAAGGGGTAGTGGAGATATGATTGATTATAGTCAAAATATTTCACGCGTGAATATATTGAAAAATGAATTTTGTCTATATTTTCCTTGTTAATTTCTGATTAATTTTATAACAACCAGTACATGAATGCATAACCATGTATAACCAAAATTCTACTGAAAGTCTGCGACAACTAAGGGAAATGACTAGGATGGGTCAGGAAACAATTTCCCAAATCTTGACAGATAGAATGTAATTGTCAAACTCACCCGAGGGTCGTAAACCGTCATAAATGGCACTCAAAGGGGCACCCTATTCCAGAACAGTAGGAAAGTGTGACCCTTTGAACCTTTTTTGGAAAAGACAGGCCATAAAATTTGGAGAGGATCTAGGGAGGGTATGAAGGTGGCTGTCATACGTACATGAACGTATTCTCTGCAGCCACACACCAAAATGTTGATCTACGTATCCTGCAGTCTAGGGGTTAAAAACCAGTAACCAATGGGTGAAAGAAATGTGGGGGAGGGGGGGGGGGGGCCCCTTGTATTTAGGGAAGGGTAGCCGCAGCCAACAGGAGGGAATCACCACCATCCTTCCCTTCCTCCTTCCTTCTCTCATATGTCCCCCTTCTCTCCCTCTCTCTTCCCTATTAAAAAAAATCCCCAGACTGGGGGGCAAGGGAAATCACAACCGCGGTCACAATGGGGAAGGGGAGAGAGTTGGAGAGAGCGGTTGACAGTCCACGCGTGTCCCGAAACCAGTTGCGACAAAGAGGCCAAAGGGGCGGGGGGGGGGGGGGGAGGGGAGGGGGATAAATGGGTCATTTAAAAATATTATACTCTCTGTTTCAATCTAAACAAATAATAAAATCAAACGAGCATTTGT
>WURS02361349.1:0-17558 GCA_011762765.2 Rhinocypha anisoptera
CTGATTCGAATCTAACTTTCACTCTGTTGTGAATCGAATTCATCACTGATTCGAATCTAACTTTCACTCTGTTGTGAATCGAATTCATCACTGATTCGAATCTAACTTTCACTCTGTTGTGATTCGAATTCATCACCGAATCGAATCTAACTTTCACTCTGTTGCGATTCGAATTCATCACCGATTCGAATCCAACCTTTTTGTGTTATAATTCGAATTTTATTCCGATTCGATTCGAATGTTGTGCTTAACTCTTCAAATTCTCATTCAATTTGATTCGGAATTCAAACTTTCCTAATTCTCACTCGATTTGTTTCGAATTTTTGTTTCTGTTTAACCTCGGCAGCTTTGCCGCCGTTTTTTTACTGTCAAAAATTTGTTAATTTTTTTCTCTCTATTCTTTACCGTTCCCCACTAATTCTTCCCGTTCGAATGGATTTGATATGTGTGAAACAAAAAGAACTTTAAGTACAAGCATACCAAGGAGAACTATGACACTCTGGCATCGAATTTCCCCGCCTACTTTATGATGGCAATGCAGTGGGGCGTGTCTCTGCCAACTTCGGTAGAGCGATCACTGTTTTGGTTGATACAAAGTTTGTTTCACTTTACGGAGAGCCTCTCCTCCTGGTGCCACTCGTCGGAGTGTGTTGCCACCCAGCACGCGTTTGATTGGGACTCGTTCTTCGAGGTCTACCACAAACAAACGGAAGATACTCAGAGCTACACTTTGCAGTGGCTCACTGACTGTGTCAACTCGAAGCCACTTCACCAGTGTCGTCCACTGATTTCGCTCATTTATGCTTTTAACTTATTGATGCCGCCTGTCTCCTTGCTTGATCGTCTCGGGGAGAAATTGCGCGTGGAAATTCAATTTTTGAATCATGAGGTAGGCACTGTGTATTAACACTGGTGTTAACCCTTTCGCTCCCGAAGGTGTCTAAGGTGTTCCGCTCATTCAATTAGCGATATAAGGCTTATCTTTTACTGATACTTTTTGAGATTGAAAGGGTTAATTGAAAGCAAGAGTTCGAATTATAAGACAGTGAAAGTTGGGAGTTAGAATCATAACACTTAAAGTTAGATTCAAATCGATTAAGAATTCGAATCATAACATTCGAAGTTAGATTTGAATCGGTGATGAATTCGAATCATAACAGTGAAAGTTAGATTCGAATCGGTGATGAATTCGAATCACAATAGAGTGAAAGTTAGATTCGAATCGGTGATGAATTCGAATCACAATAGAGTGAGAGTTAAATTCGAATCGGTGATGAATTCGAATCACAATAGAGTGAAAGTTATAGATTCTCACATTCTCTCTCTCTCTCTCCCTCAATTTCATAACTCTTTTCTACTTGACCAGAATCGTTCGATGAGCTGTTGTGGTCGAATATCGCATTTGAAAGAATACCTTGGCATGGTGTTCCAGTTGGAGGATATTGGTCATATGGGAATTGGTGTGTATGACAATCTCAGTCCCCTTGCACGAAAAGTGGTCGAACAGAAAACTCCGTGCATCTGTGGCACCATTCACGAGTTAGACTTGGTTCCCTTTCTCGAAAACATTCAATGGTTTTCCAAATTTTTCGACTCTTTCTGGAAGCGTGTCTTTGATGTGGAAATGGCGCACAATCCGGAGAGAACTTTTCGATACTTGAAAACGGTAAGCCAAAATATGTTTTGGGGGTTTTTTATTACAATGTCAAAAATACTGTCCGGTTATAACCCCTGACATTGAGCACGTTTCTGGTTATAACTTTACAATTTCAAAAATACCAACTTTTAAGATGACAATTTATGAAAAGTTGGCTTATAATATAACTCTAAACTTAACCAGCATTTTTGTTCGAGAACTTTCTCATACACTGATTTGTGATGCAGCCACTTTCAAGACCAGTAACACAAATCAGTGTATAAGAAAGTTCCCGAACAAAAAATCTTGTTAAGTTTAGATCCATATTATTATTATTATTATTAGGTACTGCTCGCAGTACGTCAGTGTCTGCTCGATTCGGATAGCTATGTCTACCTGGCAGCGATCAAGACTCTCCATGCGATGGCTCACCGACACACTGAGCAAGTGTTGCCAATTCTTCTGGACCATCTCGTCGAGTCGGGTGATCCACCAAGACCACTGGCCGATCGGCTCAAGGTAGGCGAGGTGTTGCTTCAACTCGCCCACTCGATCGGTGACTTTGCTCACCACTACTCGGCACTACTCACTGGTCGGCTCCTCGCCGGAGTGCGCGAATCGAAAGAACCCGCTATTCGAATATCATGTCTTTCGTGTCTCGGTGACTTCTGTGCCGCTTTCCCGCAAGGTCTCGCCAAGTATATGGTCGAGTTGAGCACGATGGCTACGCAACTTCTCACCACCGAATCTGAGCTCGAGGTTCTTCGGGCTACTCTTCTTTTCCTTGCTTCTCTTCTCAAGGGAGTCGATGGCAAGTCGGCGACACTGCTCGACGCACACCTTGTTGAGATGTTGCGACTGATCCGACGGACTCGGGATACCACTCTGGACGAGGTGATGCAGAGACACTGCAACAACGCGGAATTCGAGGTGACTCGCATTGCCAAAGAGCTTCTTGCAACCTCCGATCTTGTTTGCCAATAAAACAAATTGATGGTGTTAAGTGGCGTCGTTTGCTTCTTCTTGTAAAAAACGGTCTTACTCAAGTTATCAGTTATTTTTGAATCAAATAAAAATTCGTTTTATAGCACAAAAAAATCGAATCGGAATTGGATAAAAATTCGGAGAGTTATGCGAGAAAATTAAAATCGAATTATAACAGAGAAAGTTAGAATCGAATCGGATGTAAATTCGAATCATATGAGTAAACAATTTGAATTCGAACTCATTTTCATTCCGTCCTCTCTCTCTCTCTCATACTCACTATCACTCTCTTTTCTTTCACACTCACTCTTATTCTATTCTTTACTGTCCCAATGTAAACGAGGTCGTCGAATGGACATTCGAATGAGTTTAACGGTTACAGTACATGTGACAGAATCTATCATTCATTGATATAGAGTAGATTGATTGATTACAATCTTGAATAAGATTTAAAATACGAACGTTTTCAAATTCAAAATTGCATAATTTGATTAGTTTTATATATTGTTGTTTTTAGTGTATAAAATGTTCAAATGGGTGAGTGTGGGAGCGATTTGAAGAATGAGTGAAACCGAATCGCCCCGACCCGTGCTGCCATCGGGCCCACTGCCCACCGACACCAAGTGTCCGATCTGTCTGGAGGACATTGTCAACTTGACCTACGCCAACCAGTGTCTTCACTTTTTTTGCTTCGAGTGCATCGACGAGTGGATTCGCGAGCACAACAAGTGTCCGCTGTGCCGTCGGCGTATCCAGTTTCTGTGTCACAATCTACGCGGTCCCTCGGATTACGACACACGGGCGGTGATGCCACCGTTGGTGCAACGTGATCTCGTGGTGCCGATTGGAAGCAACTTCACCCTGGTGATCACACCCGAGGGCAGTGGACTTTACCTGATCTACCCGCAACGAATGCGCGCTGGTATCTACTTTGCGGTACACTTCTTGGCACAGGGACAGAACTACATGATGCGTAATGTCGACCCGGGTACACTTTACGTGTTGCCTGAGGATATTGATGCGGTGCTTGCTCGTCTTCGGGATCTTGGTCTTCGACAGTACGTTGGGGACTCTCAGGACTCGCAAAACATCTCACCGGGTGGCAAGAGACAACGCCGACCTACACTGCCTTTCTGATCTCTATCACCACGCATACACACACATAGTTCTTCATTAAAGTTGTCCACTTCGAATTTGATTTTTCCAATTCAAGAAACTAACTGCCAACCTTGATTCGCTTTATCACGTTACGTTGGTATTAAATTTTTTTTGAATTAGAATTCATAACATAATAATAAACCTTTTTAAAAGTAAAAACTTTAGTATACTAAAAACTAGTTTTAAATAAAAACCAATATAATTCGAATTCAAGTCAAATATCAATTTTTAAAGCCACCGAGATCAAACTTGAGTTATCATAAATTGAAGGGATATGCAAAAAAAATCGAATCGAATCCAGTGAGAATTGGAAAAGTTTGAATTAAATTGAATGAGAATCCGAAGAGTTAGGCACAACATTCGAATCGGAATATGATTCAAATCATAACACAAAAAGTTAGATTCAAATCGGTGATGAATTCGAATTTCAACAACAAAAGTTGGATTCGAATCGGTTAAGCACAGTGGAAGTAGGGTAACTTTCACAGTACAACAAAAGATGACAGAGGACCAAAAATGCCAGAACATGAACCCACGACCATATTTTTCATTAATATATATATAATATAATATAGATGTTTCGATATACTGTCAGTTTTGTTATGATTCGAATTCGCTTTGGAATTCGAATCGAACTGAATCTTCAGTATATATAGGGAGAGAGATAGAGGTTATAAAAGCAAGGTGAGGAAGGTTCATTCGTCTCATTGCGATTCTAGCAGCGCCGGTAGCGACATCTCTCCTCCCACCATCTCACCACCAAGAATTCCATTCCTGTCCGAAGATGTGGTTACCAACGAGGAGTGGGTGCATCAGTTGACAGTGCCGTTAGCAGTCTTCCCAACGTGTGCTCGTCTTTCGGTAGTTAGCGCAAATTGGCGCCTCCACCTCCAGTTTGTTTACACTTGGTGCATGCACGGTCTGTGCCACTACTCCACCAACCGCAGCAGAGAGAGAGAGAGAGAGGGAGAGAAAGAGAGGGAGCGCCGCGCGGCTTGGTGCGCGACTCGACTCCTCTCTCTCTCTGGCGCGCGTTCTTTCGCCACATCTCCCCCTGGTGGCGAAGTTGAAACTGGCTGGAACTCACGATCCGCGCACGATCAACACACACACACACGATCAAGTGTAGACTGTAAGAGTGGGAGAGCGGCGAGACGTGCGCTTGGTGAGTGTGTGTGTGTGTGTGTGTGTGGGATCCCTCGAAGACCTCTCCACCGCGCCACCAAACATACACACACACACATACTGTTCTGTTCTCCAGAATTTTCCCCGTGTGTTGACAATAAGAATCGGACAAGTGGCCCTGTCAGGCCTCGGGGCCGCCTCATCACCACTCGATGAGTGAAGGGCGAGTGTGGGTCCACCACCTGATCGCCCGAAGCCGGCCAACGCTCTCTTCTCTCTCCTGCCGCCTTTCACCCCACGAGTTTTGGCGGTCTTGCGCGCGTCTTAACTCTTCCCTCTCCTTCTTCTCTCTCTCCCTCTCGTTTACTCTTTTCACCCAAGCACCTCGATGTTACGCCTGGGCGCTATGCTTCCATTGCACCCACCACCAACACCTCAATTCACCTCAGCCATGATAACTCGCCGTTTGTTATATTTTTAAAAAAAAGATAACCAAAAAGTTATAGTTATTTAGTAGTTTTATGTTTTTGTTATGGTTTTTATTTTGGTTGCATCTTTTTTTAATTTAATACACAAGCATATGTTTTTATATTTATTTATACGAAAATATTATTATTATTATCATACGTCTTCGTGATGCTTTTTTGAAGAAGTTATCGTTGTCTGTTTTTGTGTTGTGCTTCTATGTTTTTTATTACTACTCGTCTCTTTTCTCCCTCGTTTTATTATTATTTGTTTGTTTTTTCTTTTCTGTTTTGTTTTTGCAATTATAATGGATTGCAGAAGAAGAAGTTAATCAAATTTCAAGCGCCCTTTTTCCCGCCCTACTACTGCACTCAACATTTCATTCAATAATAATAATATAATATAATATTAAAAATAATAATATAAAATAATGGATGATGATCCAACGGAAGAGTCCGCGTGCCAGACTCAAGAGGATGAAGGCCCGAGGGGTGAAGAGGAGGTGAAGTTGATCGAGACTACTATCAACGAGACAAGCCAAGAGTTGCAAAGGGTGGTGAGCCTTGATGGTGAAGACACCGAGAGGGGCGTGGAGGATGCACCCGCACCAACCGTCATCTCTTCCTCCCCCTCTTCCTCTTCTTGTCAACCGGAAGAAAATGATGATAAGATGCCAGTGAGCCTTGAAGAAGAGGAGGAGACGATGAGGCCCGAGAGTGATCAAGCACCCCCGCTACCACCACTGCAGGTGATGATGACATCATCGGTCAATAATGTAACAGACCCTGCGGTAGTGAGCAATAGTCCAATCACCATTACCACCAACCATGTTGAAGAAGAAGTAGAAGAAAAAGAAGAAGATAGTGAGAATGGAAATGTTCCTAGCACCGAGAACTCGAGTCTTGTCGCCACCACTACTGATGATGACATGTTGATACCATATGAACCCGAAGAGAATAATCCCACCGCCACTGTGTATGAGCCAACCAGTGAAGAAGTGCCAGAACTGAATGATGAAGACCTACTTGAAGAGTTTGACACCTATCACACGCCCCCACTCGAAACATTCACCACGTCCAAAGAGGTGGAGGAGGAGGAGGAGATTTCCTACGGGTCTTCGGATCTCTTCAAAGAGGTCAAATTTGCAATTTGTGAAGATGTCTCCGAACTTGATAAGGTATGATGATTATATATCTGATATACTTTCTAGTTAAATGTGTTACTGGATGACTCACTCATACTCATACTCATGTGTTGTCATATATATAACAGATCAAGAAGGTTTTGGTGGCTCATGGGGCCAAATTTCTCAACTACCTCTCGGACAGTGCAACACATCTGATTGCGGACAATCCGGAACATTTGAACGTGAGCGAAGCGATCGATATCTACGAAAAACCAGTGGTTACTGTAAGTCATCTCTCGCTAAGCTATGAGAATATATAAACAAACAAATATTTTGGCCAATATTTTTGATCAGTTAGAAAATTGATCTCTGGACAGTAATAACTGTAAAATGTCAGTTTCAATTATTAATTACTAGTTTCAATTCAGTAAAAAAGTCATTTAGGTAGATAAATAAAAAAATAATAGAGCAGTTTATATTTGACTGTTTTTGTCAGTATATGTGATCTGTAAAAATTATTTTATTTTTACAAACAAAAGCAAAGTTTTCAAACATTTGAAAATAGTGATAATATTACCGTTTATACCGATATATATAGTGACCATTTATTTAAAATGATTACTTACCTTAAGTACTGACCACATTATATTCAGTTTTACTGATTGACCATATGTATAAGTTACTGATTATCCACTTTGATAAAAAATATACTAACCATTTTTACTACACATCATTAAGACCTTTTCTCAGACTCACGAATGTTCTTGTTTTTTTGTTTGATTTTTCGCAGAGTCAATGGGTATGGCTTTCGTTACGTGCCCAGCGTGTACTACCCCTCGAACCATTCTCCCCGTTGGGTGATCGTCTGTTTTCCCGTGTGGTGGTCTGTCCCAGTGGCCTACCACTGGCCGACCGGCAACGCATCTGGTCGATGGTCACCTACTTCGGTGGTCGGTTCGTGACGCGACTCGACCCACGACACACCACTCACCTGGTGACCACCCGAACCAGTGGTGCCAAGTACGACTCGGTTCCGTTCAACTCGACCACGGTCAAGGTGGTCACGCCCGACTGGGTGGTGGACAGTGTGAAACAGAAGAAACTGTGCGACGAGTCACGCTACCATCCACGTCTTCTGGTGACCTACCACGGGGGTGCCAAGTCCAAACCAGCCCCCGCCACCACCTCATCTACCTCCAGTGCAACCAATAGTGGCAATAGTAGTAGCACTCAGGTCGAGTCGGATGAGCCGGTGGAGAAGACATCGCGAACCAAGTCGGTGACGATGTCGATCTCCACCGATGCGGTTGTGGTCACCGCACGCAAGTCTGACCCGGTGCCTGTTTCCGAGTCACCCACCTACCAACCAGTGCCTCATCAGCAATCGCTTCTTCAGAAACCCCTTCAGTTACGCCCGTTGGGTGGTCGCATGGTTAATCGGGCACCGCCACCCCAAGGGCCTAACGTTCACCTGCAGGCTCGCCAACCCAGGCCTGGCACGCCACGGGCACCGCGGAATACTGCACCCCGAATGCCGAGTCAGATGGTGAGGCCACCATCGCAAAATGAGATGCCTAATCTACCGGTTTCGGTGAGCGCACCAAGCACGCAACCCACTTCGGTGAAGGCTCAAAGCCAACCTCAGCAAACCACCGTAGCACCGCCACAATATCAGCAATCTCCAATGCCACCTGGACAGCACTTTCATCCGAACCAACCGATTCCATCGACACCTCCTGTTCAGGCTGGTCCACAAGGACATCCTCAACAACAACAGCAACAACCTCGTCAAGTGTATCTCACTCCCCAGCAGCAGGTGGTTTACCATCCGAATCAGTACCAAGCGCGACAGTTCATTCGACAACGTCCACCTGTGCCAGGTCAAATGCCACAACAGCTCAGTCCTCAGCAGCAGCAAATGTACCGACAACAGTACCAACAGTTGCAGCAGCAGCGTGCGCGACAACCAGTGCCAGTAACGATGCAAGCTCAGTTCCAAAGGCCCTCTGGTCCGGTAGTTAGTCAGCAAACTCAGCCACCTACCGCGGGTCAGATGCAATCTCCACAAATGTATCAAGCGAGACCACCAAACCAAATCTCCCCACAACAGATGCAGAGAATGCAACAACAAGGAATGCCTCAGGTGTGTGAGTCTTTCTCAATTCATTTAGTATAATACCTTTTTTGCTACAGAATCAATATCAAATGCAGCAACCGATGTCTGAAGGTCAGATGAACGCGCAACAGATGCAGCAATTTCAACAGCAACAACCTAGTCCGCGTTTAGTTCGTTTCCAGGGACAGGAGATGCCCAAAGTAGTGCCGCCACAAATGATTGCTCAGCAACAGTTGCCGCAGCAGGCACAAGCTTATCCTCAACCTAACCAGATGCGGCCGGTTATGGCCCAACAACAGCAACAGCCCCAGCAGGTAGCTATGATGCAGCCTCAAATGATGCAACAGGCCAATGGACCACGCATGATGATGCGAGCAATGCATCCAGTTCAACAACAACAATATCAGCAGCAGCAACAACAACCACAATCGCAAATGATGCCCGAAGGCCAGAAGATGTCTCCTGTAGTGGGACAGCCACAGCAAACACATCCAGGCGTAATGAACAGGCCGCAGGGACCGATGCAGTATCCGATGCAACCAAGACAAAGGTGGCCTCCCAGCGAACATTACCCGAATCAATCAGTCAATCAAGCAAATCAAGTACCACCGAATCAGATTGCACCCCCGCCACAGCAACAACAGCAACAGCAGTTCAGGATGATGCAGCAGTCAGTTGGAGCAAATCAAATGAGTATTCAACAACAACAAGCATGGATTCGGCAACAGCAGCAGATGAATAGGTTTCACATGCAACAACAGGGACAGATGGTTAGACTGCAGCATAGGCCAAACGGTTTCTCCATGATGCAGCATTCACCGATGATGGGGCCTCAACAAGTTTCTCCACACGACCCAAAGGTTAGACCAAATGTCAGCAGCAGCGCGACAAGTGGCGATCCTGGGACTGTTCCTGAGACGCCCGTGTCGAGCCAGGCAGCGCAGACTGGTCCCCCCTCTAGCGCGCACCTCTCCACGACTTTGATTAAAGTACCAACGGGTGGACCGAATGGTTCAACCATCTTGGTATCAACAAATGCACCAGTGTACCAGGTTGCACCCGGCAAGTCCCCGACACCCGGGGCCGCACAGGCCTCACCTGGCCTGACTCACTCATCACCCTCTTCGAGCGGCACTTCCACTCCCACCACAGTGCCGGCTACCACTGCTGTAACCGCCGCATCTACTACCGGCCCATTGGCGGTGAATGAGAAAACTAAGACGGCCCTGGCCAACTTACTGACTACCCGTTTGCATTTGCAACAGCAGAGCAACGGAGCACAGCAGCTACCAAACGGCCAATCGGGAGCCTCGGTTTCCGCCAGTGCCACTGGTGGTCAGTCCACCAAACCTGCTCCAGTGCGGCCCACCACCTCGGTAAGACTAGGGCCAACTTTGCCCTCCCACCTGGCCCAACCCGGAATGTTGCCGCCATCTTGGACCCTTCTCTCATCCTTTGCCTGTCTTTTCTGCCTGCCTTGGGAATGTTGATCTTTTTACCCTTTGGGACCTAGCATGCGCATGTCAAATCTAACAATATATATGGCCTAACGCCTCTTTGGTTTTTTGCTCTGTTTTGGTGGATATGCTTATAATACTTATCTTGTTTGGTGTTGTTACAGGTGGCCTTTCACCACGAAATACAAAACCCACCAGTGGTGACCGTGCCACCAGCCCCAGTGCTCGGTGGTCCCGAGCTGGTTTCTCCTACTGTGCCTAGTCACCACCCTGTGCCCTACTCCCCACACCCTCAAAGCCATGCTCATGTCCACTCAATGCCTCACCCCCACTCTCATCCCCCGCCACACCCAATAAGCCATCCCGGTCAACAGGTGTACCCCCGGGGTCCAATGCCAACACCACAGCATCAGCCACCGTACCCAAGTCATGTAGCTCACCCTCACCCACCTGGTCAGATGGTGACGCACCCGGCAGTGCATCACCAACCGATGATACCGTCCAACAAGGTGCAACCGCCACCGGTGCAACAACCCCCGTCAGTGACCCAGTCCAGTCAGTACCCAGTCCACTCGCAGATAAGCCCTTACCCGGCAATGAGTCAGCCACCCATGCCAGTGCAGCCCACCCCACCCCCAGCTAAGCCAATGATACGTTTCTTTGGCCACGACCAAGGTCCGATCGACAAGGAGTTCTGTTTGGTAGGCTGTGTGTTTTACATAGCACCCAGTTACACGGAGAGTCCGAGCACCGGTCAGCTGGTGGCAGGGTGGCGGCGACGGATCGAGTTGTTCGGGGGACGCGTGGTGGATCAGTACCAGCCGGAGGTGACTCATCTGCTCACCGAACACATGCAGGGCCCACTGCCCAAGCAGGCACTGCTCGACGGCAAGCGATGTGTCTCCGTCTTCTGGCTAGACGACATTCTCTCCAATCACCGTGTTCTGCCACCTTGGCGAATTTATCACCTTCCAGTGGCCTACAACCACAGTGGACCATGTGGACATCACGTGAGTATTGCACAGTTTAACTATCGATCAAAAATAAGTGCTTTCTAATTTTCCTCTATACAAATGCAGTTGATCACATTTAACACATTCTTTGGTGGTTCATATTACTAGCAGCTATTAATAATTTTTATTTATAGTTTACTAGAATAGATAGATTAATTGTTGAATATCATGTTGCTAACATTATGCTTCTCATAGATTATTTCTATCACCAACTTCGAGAAAGATGAGCGAGCTATTATTCGCCATCTGATTGTCAGAACTGGTGCTAAGTATACCAACTATCTCACCAGCAGAAACACGATTCTCATTTGTAAAAAGTAAGTGAAAGTGTGCTGATTTTGAATTATAATTAACTGGTTTGTATTTTATTAATAAAAAAAGGTTGGAAGGTGTGAAATATCAGAAGGCACTGCAGTGGCGCATTCCGGTAGTAAATCTTCTCTGGCTGCAAGACGTACTCTTTGGCCATCAAGATGCATTGCAACTGTCCACCTTGGCAAGAAAGTACAAATTGTTTGACCAATCTTCACCAACAGTGACCGCAGGCTCCAGGGGCGAGATGGCAAATACGCAGATAACGAACAAGGACTGCTTTCGTTTGGACTACTCTGGTGTGGCAGTTCTGATGAACCCGTGGCGTGTTCCAATCAAGTTTGACAGCGCCGAACAGGATCGACTCAGGAAGCAAAAAGAGGAAAATGAACAAAAAGCTAAAGCAAAGAAGGAAGCCGAGTCCAAAGCACAAGGAGTTAGTGAAGAGTCGAATGCTACGAAAGAGTCCAATGACGGTTCGAACGAGAAGAATGATTCGAGTGAGGGTAAAACAGGTGGCAATGAGTCGAGTGAACTGAATTCAAATAATGAAACAATGAAGTCAACTGAGAATGGCAACCAACCGGAGACGAATCACATTGGTGAGTCGACTGATGTGAAGAATGACAACTGTGAATCGAACGACTCGAAAACTGAGGAAAGCGAAGCTAAATCAAGTGACACCAGTGATATGAAAGATGATTCTAATCCCGAAACGGGCAAAGTGGCTGAAAAGTCCAAACTGGAGAATGGTCCCATCACAAACGGTCCCACCGATAGCAATTCGGATCACTCGTTTTCGATGAACGATTCGAATGATTTGACCACCAATGACTCGAGCAACAACTCGACACTGGATGGAGTGACCACTCCGGTTGCATCCGGCAGGAAGCGTAGTTTCGAGGAGGCGATGCGCGATCAATCAGTGGTGCCCATGATGAACGGTGTACTCGAGAACGAGGAAGAAGAGTCGAGCCAAAGGCCTTCCAAGAAGGCTAAGGTTGATGAAGAGGTAGTGGTCAAGATGGAGATGGACGAGACTGGCAGTGATGGTGGTGGGGAGGAGATGCGCAATGCTCGTATCAGTTTCGAGCTCGATGACAAAAATCAAAGTCCGCCACACGAGGAGAACAGTGCCACCAACGATAGCTTTGCGAGTCACCCACCAGTGTCGATGACCAACGGAGATCACAACGAGAGCTTCACTAACGACTCGCTCAGTGTGCCAGCCGATGATGTGGCATTCAAGGTGCCCTTCGATGTCAAGTGCACCGTGGATGTACTGCTCACCGGAATTGCTGCCAAGGAACGCGACAGGCTCGAGGAGATGATCGTGTCGTTGGGTGGGCACGTGGTGCGTGATCCCATCCAGCCGATCAGCCATCTTGTGTTGTCTTCCACCGCTCAGCTGGTCACCGGAAAGCTGCCGATCAACTTTTTCTGTGCCTTTGCACGTGCCCAATTCGTGCTCACCACCCGATGGCTCGAGGAGAGCGGAAGAGCGGGACGTTTCCTGCCTGAGGCCGACTTTACCCTTCAAGACCCGCAAGCGGAACAGTGCTACCACCTTGACCTGAAGCGATCGCTTTCCACACGCAGCGTTGATCTCTTTCGCGGCATGGTCTTTTTGCTCACCCGAAGCCTGGTTCCCTCACCTCAGGTGTTGGCCAAGATTATCGAAGCCAATGGCGGCACGGCAGTGATCAAATTGTTTCCCACCAAGCGCCAACTTGCCGACCTCGCCGCGCGCCAACTCAAGTTTCTGGTCATTTCCTGTTTCAACGATCTCCACACCTGTGATTACTTTTTTGATCAAAACATCGGTAAGTTTTAAGGGACAAAAATTGTCAAAATTTCACACTCGATAGTTTTATAAAATTTCGAAAATAGTTTAGGTAAACTGGTTAAGTTTATGGGTAAATTTTTTTCAAAACCCAAATCCAAATAGGTTAATCAGCTACGGGTTAAAAAATCTTACTCATTTTTATCCCTAGTAAGTTTTCTTATTTTAAAATTGTTTTGTCATAAATCTTTTGTGTCGGTAACTTTTACCTGAAAAAGAGCATTAGATAAAATATGCAGGGTTGAATTCGCTATACTAGATTTTGGTTACCCTTTAGATAGAGTTTAATAATAAAGTAAAAGTTCGATTTTTTTGTCACATAAAAATTGTACTTATACTTGAGAAACATCTTAGATGAATTTTAAATCTAAAACAGCTGATTCGATTTTTCTGGGTGTAAATTTTCTAACAATGATTTTTCTAAACAAACAGTTAAAACAAAGCCGTCAAGGTCAAACTCGAGTTATTTCGAAGGGTTATGCAAAAAAAACGAATTAAATCGAGCGAGAAATAGAAAAGTTCGAATTCCGAATCAAATTGATGGAGAATTCGAAGATTTATTCACAAAATTCGAACCGAATTGGAATAAAATTCGAATCATAACAGAAAGTTAGATTCGAATCGGTTAAGAATTCGAATCACCACAGTGAAAGTTAGATTCGAATCACAACAATGGATTCGAATCGGTTAAGCATAGTGGAAGTAGCGTAACTCTCACAGTACACAATCGTGAATGGCACAATACCAAAAATAAGTGACTGAACATTAAACATATTACATAGAACAAAGAAAACCACGATCATATTATTCATTAATATATAGGAGATACCTAATCAAAATTAGATAAATTGATCAAAATTGGAATTGTTTACATTGATTCGAATCGAATCAAATATAAATTTGAATTAAATCAGATTGGAATTCGAATCAAATTGGATATGAATTCGAATCAAATCAGATATGAATTCGAATAGAATCAAATATAAATTTGAAACGAATCAGGTATGAATTCGAATCAAATTGGGTATGAATTCGAAACGAATCAGATATAAATTTGAATCAAATCAGATTGGAATTCGAATCAAATCAGATATGAATTCGAATAGAATCAAATATAAATTTGAAACGAATCAAGTATGAATTCGAATCAAATTGGGTATGAATTCGAAACGAATCAGATTTAAATTTGAATCAAATCAGATTGGAATTCGAATCAAATTGGGTAAGAATTCAAAACGAATCAGATATAAATTCGAATCAAATCAGGTATGAATTCGAATCAAATTGGGTATGAATTCAAAACGAATCAGATATAAATTTGAATCAAATCAGATATGAATTCGAATCAAATTGGGTATGAATTCAAATCGAATCAGATATAAATTTGAATCAAATCAGATAAGAATTCGAATCAAATCAGGTATGAATTCGAATCAAATCAGGTATGAATTCGAATCAAATCAGGTATGAATTCGAATCAAATCAGGTATAAATTCAAATGAATTAGGATATTAATTAGAATTTCATCATACTCGATACTGAATCAAAATTCGAATTTAATATCAACTTATCTCAACCTTACCAGAACTATACATAGAACAAAGTATAAAGTTTCGAAAAGTGTCACTTACAAAGTTTAACCGTGTCGCAAAGCGAGGGAATCTGGTCAAACATGACCATCTCGGATGGGACATCAGGCCCAAAATAGTCCACCAACCACCGGCAGGTGGCACTGAGGCCAAGTGGCACTTCGGGTGCGTGAAGATCACGTCGCAAGACAGCGGGAGTGATCACCCGAAGTCGTGATTCGGTGTCCGGCTTGATGGCGGGATCGGTGAACCGACGGACATAGTGGAGACCGGCTTCGCAGGCACCGATTTCAAGCTCACCAATTGGAGTGGCCACTCGGGCCGTGCCAAGGTCACACTCGGTCACCGTCATTCCTATAGGGGGCTACCGCGAACAAAAAAGAGAGGTAAAGTTAGACTAAAGGTTGGTTTAGAAATTGTTCACAATCAATTTTCAACAACAACAACAAATGACACAATATTATAACAGGTAAGATCAATATAAATATAACAAAATATAAATGTTGTAATGAGACAGTATGGGAGAAAAGAGTGAGAGAAAGAAACAGAGAGAGAGAGAGAGAGAGAAAGAGAGAGAGAGAGAGAGAGAGAGAGAGAGAGTGAGAGTGAGAGAGAGAGAGAAACAGAGATTCTGAAATTTTAAAAAACAAAAATTATAATAAAACAATTATATTCTAACTCGACATAAAGTTGAGAGAGGGAAAGAGAGAGAGAGAGAGAGAGAGAGAGAGAGAGAGATTCTGAATTTTTAAAAAACAAAAATCATAATAAAACAATAACATTCTAGCTCGACATAAAGTTGAGAGATAGAGAAAGAGAGGGAGAGAGAGAGAATCAAAGAATGAGAATTTTTTGGGAGAAAACGACAAATCGTCAATCATACAATTATTAATAATATAATTAATGTCTCAAAAACTGATCCGTCTGGCATTTAAAAACTTTTTTAAAAAATGATTTTTTAATAAAAATTATAAATAAAATAAATAAATACCTTATCAGAACGTGGACTTGATCTAGTGAAACGTCAATTTAATTACAAATTATAGAGAAGATGAGGGAGAGAGAGAGAGAGAGAGAGAAACTGATGAGCACCAGTGAAGATCAGCTGTGAAGTAGAGACTTCAAAAAAACGTGTTGACAGCGCCAACAACAACAATAACAACACATTGTCAGGTGCACTATTTCTACCTTGTTGGGATCAATTTAAGTCTGTGGTGTGGAAATAGCCAACTTTGTATGGGAAGCGTATATGTAAGCCAAGGCCATATCGAAATTTTTCGATGCTTGCCCCTTTTTTCCAGAAATAGGAATTTGTAATAATTTTCAACTAATCCCAGTGTCACTGTTGTAAACTTTCTCCCATTCTCTCTTTCCCTCTTTCTCTTATTCTCTTATTCTCTCTTTCTCTCTCTCCCTCTCAATCTCTCTCCCTCTCCCTCTCTCTCTCTCTCATCTTCTTTCTTTCATAGAACAATTGCCGGCTGGTGGTTGAAAAATCCCAATATTTTCCTTACGTAATTAAAGTTAACTCTAAAGTATGGCTCCTTTAGAGTTAAAAAAACTTTTCTATATAATGAAAAACATTATGATTTATTATCTGTAATAAAACAAAAAAAGTTTTTCTCAAGAAAAAAACTTAAATGCTTAAATACTTTAATTTTGATTTTGAAAAAAATATTTAGGTATCAGAATTGACACAGATACCAATTCTGATACAACGACCAATACAAACCTAATGGCCTTTCAACTAAGTCAACCTCGGTCACTCAACACTTCAAAGCCAGTGACTTTCAATGCATTTCAACAGGAGAACATTTTTGGATTATACAAAACTAACCGACCTAATTTGGTCATTCGTTGCGTTCAATGGTTGTTGTCAAATTGGATCACAACACAAGTAGTGCCCTACCGAACTAGTCAGTATTTGCACAAATTCCTGCTGGACTTAATCGAGATCAATGTGAATTGCAACCGGAAAATTCGAATTATCTACAACTTGTTACTTCTCAGCTTACTGTGGACCGCAATGCGTCATCTCACATTCACGGTTTATCCCTTTGAGCAAACTGACAGAATCATTCTGTTTGATGTGGTATCACTGATGAAACTGCCTCCAAGTTTTAATCTGTTTAGCGTCTTTCTCTACATAATGGTTGCTTACATATTCAAAAATTTCTTCTTTTCCTATCACCCACTAGTCTTTAAACTACTGACTGATGTAGCTGCTAAAAGGAATTTATCGTTTTTCTTGCAATCTTTCGTGGTACGCTCTGGTCGATCCATCCAGGTGTGTCACTATATCACGACTCGCTCGGTTGTCATACTAAACATTATGCAAGTGTTCACTTTGGCACTTGGTAAGATTTATATATATTCTACATGTTAATAAATTAATAAAGAGTGATGCCAAGTTTAGCCTAAAGAACCATACCGGGTTTCCATGGGAAAGTTGCCACAAAAGAAAAGCTTGAAACCAGTTTTTGCATCTTTAAAAAGATTGATTTTTTTTAACATTTAACCCTTTTGCTCCCGAAGACGCTATTGGGACGTATGTGTCCTTCTCATTCACTTAGCGATATAAAGCTTATCTTTTACTAATAATCTTTGGAATCGAAAGGGTTAATTTATTAACAGTCGCACTACCGAGCTTTTGAACAGTTGGCGGACTCCCAAGGTGCATACATTTTGTATACACACACGAGCCTTCCCACTCAAACACATAGAACGCATACTG
>WURS02361459.1:0-37865 GCA_011762765.2 Rhinocypha anisoptera
TCTCTCTCTCTCTCTCTGTTTCCCAGTCTCTCTTTGTCTCTCTCTCTCTCTCTCTCTCTCTCTCTCTGTTTCCCAGTCTCTCTTTGTCTCTTTCTTTTTCCCTCTCTCTCTCTCTCCGTTTCTCTTTCTCCTTGTTTCTCTCTCTCTCTCTTTCTCTCTCTCTCTCTCTCTCTCTCTCTCTCTCTCTGTCTGTCTGTCTGTCTCTCTCTCTCTCTCTCTCTCTCTCTTTCGGTTTCTGTCTCTCTCTCTTTTTCTGTCTCTGTCTCTCTATCTCTCTGTCTCTGTCTCTCTCAGTCTCTATCTCTCTCTCTCTCTCTCTCTCTCTCTCTCTCTCTCTCTCTCTCTCTCTCTCTCTCTCTCTATTACTCTTCTCTCTCCCCCTTGCCTCCACTGGCTCATTGCCTAGGCTCTCACTCACACTGACAAACACAGACAGACAGGCCAGTTGGTTGAGAAAGACGCGCCAGTGCAGTCGCAGGGCGCGCACGACTAACATACACATACACACGACCTTCCCTTCGTAAAAGCGTATACACACCATAACTTTTATCTCTCTCTCTCTCTCCCTCACTCATCACTCAATTTCTCTCTCAAGAGAGAGAAAGACATCATCAGCATCATCACACACACATTACACCACCACGTACTCTCTCTCACTTACTCACCCACGTCCCCCTCTCCCCTCTTCTCAACCGGTGTGACATCTGATGACGCAATCGACTAGTCCTTCTCTGGTACCCATCCTTCTTTGTTTTATATAACCCTTTAAGTCATACACACACAATTATTTTTGTTTACTCGCTTTCCCTTTGTATTCTCAATATACTCATATCGTCTCTCTCTCCCTATTCTTTTCTTTGTCTTTCTTATATTTTATTTTATATATACTTATTTCTATGACAGGAGTCAATCGTCGTCACCATCGCCTTGATCGATTGCATTGCGCGCCCTAACCATCCTTCAGCATTTGACGTACACGTCATCACTGTGATTTGATCTCGAACTCTTTCCTCTACTTCGTCTTCGTCTTTCTTCTTTGATTTTGTGTTCCCATTCAAAGCATCATAATCTCATAGTCATAATCGAATCACCTAACTAGGGCTTTATTGAACGGGTGGAACTTTCCCTTCAACCTTTGACCTCACTATCTTTCTCACTATGTTTGTGTTATCTCTCTGCGGATGATGATGGTGTGAGGCACAAGTTTGAGCTCTCTCTCTCTCTCTCTCTCTCTCCCTCCCTTGTCCTAAGTCTCTAGTAGGCGCTTTTTAAGACGCCCAAAGTGTGGCTCCCGGTACACACACACACACACTCCACGACTCATCAGGACTACTCCCACAACCGGCGTCCGTGTGTGTCTGTGTTATCGCCACCAGAGAGTAGTGTCTCGCCCTCGCTTTCTCTCTCTTTCTCTCTTACTCTCACCCATCAGTTTTGTGTAGTGTTTGTCTGTTTGCATACAACGCAATCAAAAGCCAAGAGAGCGCACCCGATTGAGCTATCGTGGCACACCACATCACACATACACAAGGACTCGTAGTCCTCTCTGGATTTCTTTCCGTGCCTCTCTCTTTCTCTCTCCCTCAGTTTCCGTGTGTGTGCAATTCTACCCCGTTCGATCGGCTTCTGATAAGAAAAAAGAAGAAGAAGAATAACGACACTCAAGTAGAATCAAGATCCCCACTGGAAATCCCTCTGTGATCAGTTTGTTTGTGATCTCCATTTCTCTTTCTCTCATCATCGTCAATCCTTGATGTGATCCCAAGTTTCTCTCTATCCCTCTCTTGAAGCCAGTCAAGTTCGCTTTTGAAGGCAAAGCAAATTCTCTCTCTCTCCCTTTATCTTGATCTTGAATGTGTTGGAAGCCTTTCAGGTGATTCGAGCTCGAAAAGTTTCCTTTTTTCCCAAATCGATCACCCTCGACACCATACCACACCTTTGATCTACTTCATCGGCTTGTTTGCGCCGCTTCTTCCTCTCTTTATTTTCTTCTGTCTCCTTTTTTGTTATTTTTTGTTGATCTTTCCCTCGCTCTCTCTCTCTCTCTCTCACTCTCTGGCGTCGTTCGCTCTCTACAGTGCCACACAGTCTCAATGCAACCACCGGCCGTTGAGTGGTCCGGTAACCAGCAACAGCATCATCATCATCATCAACAACATCACTACCAACAGCAACAGAAGCAGCAACCGAGAGAACTCACCATCGAAAAAGAAGAAGAAGACGGTGACGACGCATCCATCGAAGCATCGTCTTCTTCTTTTTCTTGTTGAGAATGAATTTTAACTCCTCCTCCATCTATTCGGATAGGTAAGTGTGCGCGCTCAAGGTCGTACTCTTCTCGAAAAGACTTTTTTCGAACTTTTTTCTCTCTCTCTCCCCTCTCGTTGATGCTTTATGTGTGATTATGGTGATCATCAAAGAGGATGGTGATGATGATGGTGATTCTACTACATTTTTGTGACCTCTCTCTCTCTCTCTCCCTCTCCCTCCCTTGTGTGTATATATGTATGTACATGTACCTCGTTCGAACACCCTTTGCTTATGTGTGAAGAGTGTTCGAAGTCGAGTGTACTGGCACGCTCATACAAACACATACACACAGTCACATTCACATAGACATAGTCTTCTTCCTTTTGACGCTAAGGCGTTAATGATTTTTTCTCAATTTTTTTCGCTAGTTTTCCACGTTGCATTTTTTTTATTTATGGTGAAATATTTTGCCGAAAGTTTGCTTGATTTGAACGTGAGTGGAATACCCTCGCCTTCGAATTTTGAACTTTACTTATTAGTTTTGATCTTTTTGTTCTTAAAAATGGGGAAATGTGGATAATTAGTACGAACAAATGATCTTTCCAGCACATTTCTTACAGTGACCTTTCTATTGTTTTATTTAGTCTTTTTGTTGTTGTTGAATGTTTTTTGTGTTCTGGTAAATTTTCCACACTAATTTGAATCGATATATTAAGTTACAGTCTTCTTATTTTGGAAGGGAATGACCTTCACACATACAGAGAGAGAGAGAGAGAGAGAAAGAGTTTGATTTCATAACCTTGTTTGAGTGTTAAAGTTTAACTGAAACATTTTTACGTAGATTAGTTTTGTATCAAATAGTGATCCGTATAATTAATTTGTCTGTTTTCTGCCTTTGATTGGAAATGTTTTTCCGTATTTCGAGTGTTGTTTATCTTTCGGATAGTAACGGAGGGTGAGAAGAACTTGTTTTCAATATGATTCTTGTGTGCGTGTGTGGAAGAGTGTGTTCTATTTTCGAATGTCAAAACATGCTGGTGAGAATTCCTTGCCTTTTCTCTCTTTCTCTCTCTCTCTCTCTCTCTCTCTCTCTCTCTCTCTCTCTCTCTGGATGCATGTGTGTAAATGACAAATCCATAAAATGTTATCGCTCTTGCTCTCTCCCCCTCTCTCTCCGTATCTCCCACTAAAGACCATCACCCTAGCAATGGGGTGGTATTAAAGGAACTCGTTTTTGTGGACATGATTCGAATCGAATCGTTTGGATTCGCTCGAGTAAGGCGACTTTTTCCCCTCTATTGTCCGTGTCTATACTACTACTTTCTCTCTCTCTCTCTCTCTCTCTCTCTCTCTCTCTCTCTCTCTCGTGACTAGTTTTATAAGAATCACACACATTATTCTCGCTTTCCCCCCCTCTATGCCCCTCATAGTGTCCGTGAGCCCCACCTTTCTCACTCTCTGGTTTATTTCTCTCTCTCTCTCAGCCTGATTAGATTCACATAGATAGCACCACTGCCAGCTGTCTTTCCCTGCTTCTCTCTCTCTCTCTCTCTCTCTCTCTATTTCTATACACTCATAGAGTACAACACTTATATTGATTTCCTATTGACTCAGCACGACCCCTCTTGTTTCCCCTCTTTCTCTTCATTTTCTCTCCCAACCTGTTTCTTTTTCTCTTTCTTTCGCTCTCTCTCTCTCTCTCTTTCAATTCTCCTCCCACGCGGTATTTCCACAATAACCACCATCATTCGCAGGTTAATCGAATGATGAGAAACGAATGAGTGATCCATGTGACACCTCTCTCTCTCTCTCTCATAGCCTCCTACTTATACACTGTAAGATATGTCACTTGTTTTTCTTCTCTTGTGTCATCTGTATGTGTAGGTGTAAGTGTTGATCTCTCTCTCTCTCTCTCTCTCTCTCTCTCTCTCTCGGTACTTTTCTCTCGTTCTCCTTACCAACTCTTATGTGAGATCATGTTATTTATAGTTTTGTGTGTTACTCTCTTCTCTGTTTGGGTACTGTGTAGGCGTTTTGAGGTTAAACTCTTCTCTTTTTTCTTTCTTTCTATTTCTCTTTCTCTCTCCCTCACTCACTCCCTTTTCTATAGGGTTGAACATGCGTTCCAACATGAATTTATTCGTTGTTCGATAGTATAATTCGACTCACTCGCTCATTTTGAATGTTGGGATAGAAAGGCGCAATTTGTGCTAATGTACTCTTACTTTCTATCTACACACACACACTCGCTCAATTTATACTATTTCTAACTTTTCTCTTTCTATCTATCTCACTCTTACTCTTCACGACACTTATGGATCGATCCACTTTATTTCTGGGCGAGAGAAAGAAAAAGTGAGAGAGAGAGAATCACCCCACCATACCTTCCTCCTCTCTCTCTCACTCTCTCTCTCTCTCTCTCTCTTTCTTCTCTCTGGTACCAATGGAAACTTTGTATATTTGGCACTTAAGAGAGAATGAAAAAGGAATTTTTCATTAAAAAATATATAAATCGAACTCAATCAAAAATGGAAATTCTATTTGCATTTTGGGAGGATAGCAGAATTTTAAGCGTTGTTGTCTAATTGAAAGGAATTTTGATTAAAATTGTGAAGTGCGTTAGAGTTAGAGATAGAGGAGGAAAAAGATCAAGAATGTGTGTTGATTTTATGTGTTCTATATAAAATGTTAAATTGGTTTCTTTAATAAAATTTTTCCAAAGAATCAGATCTTTATGTCTAATAGAATAAAATCTATTAAGTTAAAATCGAAATTATATTTCTATTTTTAGATCATAATTGATTCGAGTTTGTTTGTTGAGATTTTTTAAAGTACTCTTCATTTTCAAAATTATTATTACATATTTTATTTTTTTCAATTGTAACCAATGTTTTTATTCAGAAAAATTAGGTCATGAAAATAAGTATTTTTAAATTAAAATGTAACTAACATTTAGATTTTGAATAGTTATACATACATTATACATTTTTTTTTTAAATTTCCATGTTCAATTATTATCAAAAAATAGTTTAGATATATATATGTATGAATTTGAATACATTTTTCCCATGTCACCCCACACTAAAGCATTGTTACACTGTATATATAGCACACAGATGTTACCCGGTGCTTGCAGTGGGCACAGAGTCACTACAGTGAATCTTTGCTTTCATTGATGATTACCTTACAAAAGCAGACGAGTTTCGGTAGGCAATGGTGGTGGTGGTGTTGTCCCGCGCTCCATGGCGTGATATATGGCCGAGTGAGCGCAAGAGAGAGAGAGAGAGAGAGAGAGAGAGAGGAAGAGAGAGAGAGAGAGAGATGAGGGCGCAATCAATGGACTTATATGAGCCCCCCTCGTTCTCTCCCTCTATTACTCTGCCTCTCTTCAATTCACTCTCTCCCTCCCCCTCTCCCCCGGATAGCCCACCCGCCCCCGCCACCACTACCCGGTCGTCGTTTTCGTTTGAAGTTCACCAGACTTATGCCGAACACACACACACACACACACACATTGAAGGAGAGTGGAACCAGTGAGAAGAAAAAGACATACAGAGAGAGAGAGAGAGAGAGAGAGAGAAATTTGAATGTGTGGCTGCTAATTGTGTCTTACTCTCTCACATACACTATTTGTGTGTGTGTGTTGTTTTGTGGTGCTGCCCGACACCATCATCATCATCATCAAGAGTCGTCGTCGGGTGGGGACGAAAATAGTGTATGCCCAAACTCTCTCTCTCTCTCTCTCTCTCTCTCTCTCTCTCTCTCTCTCTCCCGTATCTCTGAGTCACAGTGGTGCGACACACACACCAAGAGTGTGTGTGGGGCAAATTGGGGTAATTTTAGGTGTCACTCACGGAACACATTTTCTGACAAAGAAACAAAGGGTTTATGTGAGAGAGAGAGAAGCACGAGAAAGTGAACCACATTTTCTCTCTCTTTCTCGCAAGACTTTTTTTGAATCCCGTGTGGGCAAAAAAGTGGTTCAATTTGAATGTCTCTCTCTCTCTCTCTCTCTCTCTCTCTCTCTCTAACTAACTAACTCTACCTATGTGTCGATGTGTGTTGAAGTGTTTTCGCACTCTCTCTAACCTTTGTGTATCTAACGATGGTCTCAGCCATCCTTGACCAGGGCAAAAGTGCTCTGGGAGGCAAGGTAAAAACCCTAGGCCCGAGGTGTGTATGTGGGAGTGTGAGTTGGTGGGGCCTAGGGTCCAAAAAAAAAAAACTCTCTCTAACATAGAAAAAGAAACAAACATGCTTGAATGATTTTACAGACAACATTGTGTGTGTGTGTATGTGTGTTCGAAACTGTTTTTGAAAATTTGACTTCTATGAGAAAGCTTGTTATTGGTATTTTGATTAGATATTTGTTGTTGTTATTGAATTTTAGAATTAGTTTTTATTGAATTGAAAATTTTTCGGATCCTATTATTTTTATTATTTATTACGTTCAAATTATTATTGGTATAAAATTTGAACCATATATTAATTATATTATTATTATTATTATTTAATATTCTTTTATTACTATAGTTTTTGTTGGCTTCAAGTTTCAACACTGGTCTCTCTCTCTCTCATTAGTTGGAAATCAATCATGTTTCTTTCTTTTAGTCTAGAAATTCAAACTGTTTTTGTTTAGTAATAAGATATATACTCTTATTTTTCTAGTCTAGAAAATAAAATAAAAAAGATGGTCATTTCATTTGTTTTTGATTCAATTACTTTCTGGCTGATTAGACTTTGGGTACTAGTTTCGAATTTCGGAAGCAAACTCCATTTATCGTTGTTTGGTTCTCTCTCTCTCTCTCTCTCTCTCTCAATGTTATGAGTATTTTCTTTTCTTAAAGTAATTGTAGTAATTCTGGAAAAAACAATTTACAGTCATTTCCCTCTCTTTCTCTCGGAAACAAATTATAAGTTGTGGTTTGAAAAGAGCTGTTTCATGTAAAGTTAAATTGAAGTTGAATGAGATGGTTGTTTTTGCAAAAATAGAGTTGTATAATCAGAGATAGTTGTCTATTGGGAAGAGTGACTGTAGAATGAGAATGTGTTATAGCTGTTTTGAATACAGTATTTCTCTCTTTCTCTTTCCATTGGTTCCTTTATCTGTTTCACTTTTCTCTCTCTCTCTCTCTCTCTTTATTGTGTCACATAATTCTTCTACGAGGTGACCTTGGTTTTCTCCCACAATCCATTAAAAGAAGGACCGTTTTTGTTTGCATTTCTCTCTTTCTCTCCCTCTCTCAGCGCTTTTCTCGGTAGTCGCATCGTTAATCTCGTCTTCATCTTCTCCCTCTTTCTCTTTTACTCCCTCATATGTGATTCTTCCTCTCTCCCTCTCTCCTACATTAATTTAAAGAGGCCATTAACCTTCCCCCTTGTCTCTTCCTCTTCTCTCTCTTTTTCCCATTGGATCGATAAGTTGTGATGAATTTAGGAGAAAAACTTTCCAGGGAAAGTTGTTCGTTTTCTCCACCTTTCAAAAAGTCTAAATTCTGTTATCTTTCAATCTATCTTTACTCACTGTTGTTTTATTAGGTTAACTATTCTCTCTCTCTCTCATCTGTGGACAACCTGTCATGTATTTTTTCAAATAATATCAGTACAGTGACGTCTCGTCGTGAGTGTGTGTAACATAATCGCGTGACCAGTTTTCTTTCTCTCTCATCCTGTCTCGACGACCTTTGCCCCTTGATCCCCCTCTCTCACTCTCCCTCTCTCTCTCTCTCTCTCTCTCTCTCTTATCCGGGCCTAACTTTAATACCCTTTGCCCATCTGCCTGCCTGCCTCGGGGCCCAAGGACCATAAACCCCCCGGAGGGTTACAGGCCGGGCCGTCTTTGGGGTCACCACACTACACTGAGATTGTGGCTGTACGTGAGTGAGTGGGATAGAAATAAATTGTGAAAGTATGAAATAGAGGGAGAGAGAGAAGTGGGTGAGAGATAAATCGAATAAGTATGAGAGAAAGAGAGAGAGAGAGAGAAACGAGCATGGGTCGTATGGTTTGCGTGTGTCTGTTCCTAGGCATTTTGCCAGCCAGTTTTACTGTGGTACACACGCACAGAGAGAGAGAGAGAGAGAGAGAGAGAGAGAGAGAGAGAGAGGGAGAGAGAGAGAGAGAGAAACTTGTCATTTTCAGTTTTTAACCCCCAGGGAGTTTCTTTATGGTGTTTAGGCTTCATCAATAAGCGGATGATGATGATGACACGTGTGTGTGTCATACTGGTGAAAAAAGCTTTAGCTAATTAGGGAGTTTTTTTGCTTGGAACTATGTCTTGGAACTTTTCTCAAATTGAATTTTAAATTTCTTTTCAAATCCGCTTACCCTTTACGAATTTTATTCACTGATGATTCGATTCGAACTTCAAAAAAATTTTACGAGTATCATTGAATGTAGTTGACTTTGGTTCTGTTTGGAAGTTTGGAATTCTTTTCCCTCTTCTTCAATTGTCATGGAATTTCATCACGGAGAAATGTAGATAAAATATTGTATTTTGATAGAGAGGGAGGGAGAGAGAAAGAGAGAATTCCTTAGATTTTTTAAGTTTCCTAATGACGAAGATGATGATGATGATGATGGTGAAATCCTGACAGTTTTATTTTTCAACGCAACGAGAAATCTTTGTTTTGGTTCTTATCGACTCGAATCGAAGGGGAGAAAGAATCGATTTAAATGAACCTTTATATTTTTAGTTTTATAATAAAATCGGATCTCTCTCTCTCTCTCTCTGACAGTTTTATGACACATATACTGGACCAATGTGTATCATCATCATCATCATGTGTTTGACCCTCTAATTTATGTGAGTGCGCCATCCGTGGCCAAAGTGCACTCGCTTCTTATAGAGTCTCTCTCCTCAATCTAATCGCAAAATCAAACAAAAAACCGACGACCATCTGTGATAGTGACAGTGGTAGGGCATCTAGAGATGTACGCTAGAAAGAGAGTGAGGTTTAAAGAGATGATTGAGAGGCACTCTGATTAGATACAGGGCTTGAGAGAGAAAATGAGTGAGAGATTGACACTAAAATGATGCTGCGGCACCATGTGACACATCTGTGTGCGTAGCAACAAGAACAGGAGAGAAGAATGTGCATTCAAGTGCCAATACGTGTTTGTATTCGAATTCCAACTTGGTATATGTTATAAGGTTTGAATTTGAATTTTGTACAGATTTAAATTCAAAACTTATACAGATCAAAATTCGTTTCAATTACGAACTCGTCTGTGAAAGCGTGGTGTGTGCGTTGAGATAATCTGAAAAAGGGGGATTTTTTATTATTGTTTTGAATCTAACTTTTTTGTTGAAATTCTCGAGTGTTTACTGTAATAATAATAATATAAGTGTAATTGTTTTGTTTTCTATAACCCCCGTGGTGTTTGGTTTGTTGACACGAGAGAGAGAACGTGAAACGTCAGCACACCGTTTTTCTAGAATTATTACTCTCTCTCTCTCTCTCTCTCTCTCTTTCTCAATTTCTCTCTCCCTTTCTGCCATTACACCCTGCCGTAGTGGTCTCTTCCAATATCTCATTTTGCACAGTCCTAATAAGGATTTTGCCTTTCTAAGTCTTTCTTTGTCTTTCCTCTCTCTCTCTCTCTCTCTCTCTCCCTGATCTTATGGCACAGTCGTCACGGTGGGCTCACCCCCAAAGGATTAACCCTTCATGTCAGAAGGGAGAGAGAAAGTTGATTTTATGATCACACTGATTGTGCGAGTGTGCTTGTTGGCTTATATGTAATGTGAATGATGATAAGATAGACCAATTTATCATCATCTCTAACTTGGTACACACACATAAATATAAATATATATAGCATATATAAAGAGCATAGCGATAAATGATGAGATTATGATGATGGTCAAAATTGTACACGTGTGTGTGTAGGCATATCACGCTTAGAGCATTCAAACTGTGAATGATCGATATTGAATAATCGATTCGAACTTGCCTACTATTGCTTGTTGACCCTTTTGGTTTTAATATATGTTGGTTGATTTGTCTTTCTTTCATCATTATCACTCACCCTCTCTCTTCTCTCTCTCTCTCTCTCTCTCTCTCTCTTGATTTATTACTGCGCAACGACCTTTTCCACCTTTTTACTTTGTTGTATATTATAACACACACACACACACATTTACAGCACACATCGCATCACCGAGACAATCGCACACACTCACACACGTATATAGATAGAGGTATTTATTAATTAGTGTGCTTACTAATGAGTTTTTTTGTTAATTGTGTTATTATATATACTAAAAATAATGATAATTTAATTTTGTTTGTATATGTATTTATATTTTAATTAGCACTTGATACTGTTGAAATTTGAACCACTCAATCGGCATTTTCTTCTGATCAAACTTTTAGTTAAAAATATAAACAGGAAATATAGATAGATAGGCAGAAACTCGATTTAATAAATAAGTTTAAATAAATACATTAAATTATAGTATAACGATGAATATTATTCAAAAAATAGATTTCAAGCAATTTGTTTGCAATCTTAAAATGGTTTATTACTCAATATAAAATATAAAATTTTTAAAAGTGGAAATCACTTTATTTCTATGTAAGAAAAAAACTCAATGACTTTTTAGCTAAAATGCAAGTTTTTGTTGCATACCAGTTTTTTCATTTTTTCAGTACTTTACGCTATTTAACTTTAACTAATCTAGTATGTGATTTTAAACGGAATTTAAAATGTGTGGAGAATGGATGGAAAATTTAGTGGAGAGAATGTACGGTAATGTGATAAAAAACGAAGCACTCCAGTAGTGCGTTGTTGTCCCTTCTCTTTCTCTCTCCCTCTCTCTTCTCTCCCCCTTGCCCTCCCTTCCCCCAACCTCTCTAAATCGAGCTTTCCCCCGCGGAAAGTGTTTGTCTCAATGCAATCTACGGTGAGTACTCGTTTGTCCTCTCTCTCCCCGTCAATTATTATATTATATATATATCGTCATTCCTCGACACTATCACACACACACACACATTACCAAGGCTGCTCTCCCCTCTGCCTGTGTGAATGTGTGCACAATGAGCCAGCCTGGCTCCTCTCTCTCTCTTTCATTATCCCCCCGGAACCCCCCTAGGCCCATCCACCGGTGGGAACTCGTCTTGCCAGTGGTGCACTGGCAGTGGGGGGCCAACCGTGGGGATGGGTGCCGGGTGGGAGCCCTCCCGGTTCACAGTAGTGTAGAGAGAGAGAGAGAGAGAGAGAAAGAGAGAGAGAGAGGGAGAGAGAGAAAAGACAGACAGACTTCATGTGGAGAGAGAGAGAGCCACGACACAGTGAGCCAAGGCTAATCGCGTTCCCTCTCTCTCCCTCTCTTGTTATCGCTCTCTCTTCCCCTTCTCTCTCTCATATTCTCTCTTTCTCTCTCTCTCTTTCTCTCTCTCTTTCTCTCTCTCTTTCTCTCTCTCTTTCTCTTTCTCTCTCTCTCTCTCTCTCTTTCCACATTGGTTCGAGCACCATTCCTTAGCGCTCGGTGTGAGTCGCAGGCACTCTGTGAGTTTTCTCTCCCTCTCTCTCTCAGTACTCTCGTCTGCTCACCGCGGCTTCGGCACGCGTGTCTTTCTCTCAATAAAATACTCTCTCCCTCTCTCAATTTCTGTACCTCGAGTGACCATCTGGGGTGAACCCTTGGTACCCTTGGGTGGTGTATCATTTTCTTCTAAAAATCCTCTGCTCTAGATAGTAGTTGTAAGCCAAACACCGAAGCAGAGTGTCCAAATATCTGAGTGTGTTTCTGTGTGCAGACCAGTGCTTGCCAGTGTGGTGTGCTCGTATGTACTCTCTCACACTCTTTGCCTTTGTCCCTCTCTCTCTCTCTCTCCCAATTTTCGGCGTGGCTTTCTCCCTCATTCTCCCTATTTTACCTGTGTGTTTGGTCTTTGGGCTACCGTGTTTTTTTTAATGATTTTATTTTAAGTTGTGATATTTTGTGATCTCTTTTTATATTTTACACATCTTTTTTTATCAAGAAGTTTATTCAACAATCTCTTTTAATTCTCGAAACTCACCTTAGCTATCCGGATGAGTTGCAACATTCGATGCAAGTTTCAATGCATTCCAGGTATATCTCTCGTCGAATCTGTAAATTGTGTTTGACTTAATTCCATTACTCATTCAATACACAATCTCGTTGCCATTATTGGTATATACGATTCAAACGTTTTATGTATTGTGTCGTGTTTTATCAATCTTATTCTCTGGGGGAGTATTACAGTTTAAAGCTCTGAAAAATTGAACATGTTTAAGCAACTATTTTTCGGTTCAAATCGAGTTTACTTAAATTGTACTTAAGTGTAATTTCTATTAAATTAAAAAAAATTGAAATTAACGTTTAGATTTGAATTTGATTTCCGAATTCTTACTCTTAATATGTTGAGAATTAATTAGAATATTGCTTCAAGTTTTATAAATTTATTCTATTAGAGTTTCAAAAAAGTTAGCTATTTTGAAACTGAATCTTTGGAATTTGAATAATTTATTTGGTTCTAGTTGTTCTATTTTGTTTCTGTATGTAATGCAATATATGGGTGTGTGTAAATGTGGTTGGAATCGAATGATGACAACGTTAGAACGCTCATGATTGATGATTCATCATGAGAAACAAATCTTTCGTTTTGATATGTGCGTCTGCTTGTTTGATTATTATCAAACACTTTGCTGATGGTGACTTTGACTTTAGAGGTCAAAGCTTGTCTTGTCTTCCTATCTCCTTTATTTATGTTTCAACCTTTAGAAACTTTTCTTTCTATTTGTGAGATGGAAACTAGAAAAAGTGATTTCATAGTCTTATCGTCGACACTACCGCTGCCATCATAATGTGTTCATCACCATCATCGTTATCAGATAACAAAAAAAACGCGCAGGATTTTGCGATATAGTACCATTGAATTTTTTTGCTTTTCGATCTAGTGAAGTGTGATAAACCAAACTTGACACTTTCACTTCACTTTTCTATATTTTATTATAGTGATGATGATGGCGGCGTTTGGTTATGCTGGTGATGGTTGGTTGGCTGATGTGTGTGTGTGTGTGTTGGAAAAAAATGGTGTCATGGACATTGCGTAATCACTCACCTACTCATTAACTAACTCTAAATTAGACAACAGGAAGAGCTAATAGAGTAATTCTACGGCACATGTGTCGTCGTCGTGTTCGTATGTGTGCTCTACTAAGCTTGGTGTTGCAATTGGAGCGGAGTGCAAGCTGACACGTGACACAATTGGATTGGAAATTGCCACCGATTGATTGAGCTTTTGTCACTGGTCAAGTTGCATCATCATCATTAGTAGTTTGATTTCAATTAGAATTGACTTCCGATTTTTGATAATGATTGTCTTCTGTTCTTCGGTGATTGACGTATGTGTGTTGTAGCCTTCGCATTGACTCGAAGTTACTCTCAAATCGAGTGTGTCGGTTTGTCTTGTGCACTGTAGTGTTGTAGTGTGATGTATTGTCTTTCTTACTTTACGTAATGGCACTCTTGGCGCGTTCACTCGACCTTGCCGCGCCAGTGAGTGTGTGTTGCAGATTATAGTGTGTGTGTAGAGGCTTCCTGAACTCCTCACTTACGGTATGTTTATTTTGTCTTTGCAGGCCACTACCACACGATGCCGCGCCCAGTGCCTACCAGAGCGCCAAACGGCCCACCCCGGGTCCTCCAGTCTCAGTGGGAGTATCTTCGGCTGGACCTGCTACTCTTCAGATGAGTCATCCCGCGGTTGCGGCACATCACGCGGCAGTGATGGCAAGCTTCGACCTTGTATCCCGTGACCCGTATCATCTTCTCAACCCTCGTAATATGTACGGACTGGGTCTACCGGCGACGAGCACTAATCAGGTGCCGGTGAGTGCACCCTCCGGTTCGCCATTCCACCACCCACTACACCACTCGATAACGGGTGGAGCGCCACCAGGTCCGCCAGGAGCATCGTCAGGCCCACCGCCTGGTCTCTCTCTGCATCCTGCTACACTCAACCAGCTCTTCATTGGGCCACCCTCCTCTCACAATGGCATGGTACCCACGCAACGTGAACTGGTGAGCCATCACTTGATGTCTTCTCGTGTGGCCCCGAGTAACATGCGGGCGTTCCCGCAGGAAATGCTTGCTCATGAAATGGCGGCACGCAATGAGCAGCGTATGAAGTTGCTGGATGCTCATCAACCAACGGAACACTTGTTTTCGGGACGGATGATGCCAGGAATGGTACCCTCATCGACGCCGTCTTCACTGTCCAACTCTGTCCCATCATCGTTGGCGTCTTCTGTGGGGACCAACAATACACGGAGAAGACCCTCGATGCTGCCACCAAACTCAACACCACTCAGTGCCGATGCCTTTTCACACGCACTGATCAATAACTCAATGTCAGTGGTCTCGGTTCCATCTTGTCTCAGCTCAATTCCTTCTGTGGTATCTTCGTCGAGAGAAAAGTGATTTTATATTTTAATTTTTGTAAAATTATTTCACTAATATAATTCTTGTGAGCTTAGGTTCGACATTCGCCTACCCCCGATCTACTCAGATTCGAGTCGTATCAAGTCCTCACACTCCACGAGCTCTTCATTGCCGCAACCGTCATCTTCGGTGTCAGCACCCATAGTCTTTCCTCCAGCACCTTCCTCGGTGCATCAACCGCCACCCAACTCTGCAGGCATTCAGCTGTTGGCTGGAAGTCTGCCTCCGGGCCTTCTTCACACCTCTCACCCGTCATCCGGCTCATCACAAGGTCCACACCCATCTAGCCATCATTCAAACAATCCGACACTCCCTTCTCACCACCCCTCACCTAATCACCTGGTCAATGAGATCTACAAGCGACAGAAGACCAATCACTCTTATGGGCCTATGGTTGAAGTACCTAGTTCGACCATATTGAATATTTCCGCATCTGGCCCCAATGAGAGTTCAAGCAAGCCCACCAATCAAGAGCTTTCAATTGACACGCAGGACAACGGCGATGTGAGTCATATTATTGAGCCATCTAATCTCTAATCCTTATCTTTATCAGGATGGGTATAACCCTCATTTTGAGGCGATCTCACCCACTCCCAACGATGAGCTACGCTACTCACCGCTGCAGCTGATGAAAGACCGTCTGCTCGAAGACATTCGACAGGTCGAAGGCGATATTAACAGTGTTTCCGGACAGATTCGAGTGCTAGAAATGAAACAGGTATGTTCGCCGTTTGCGCTCATTTTTAAATATCAAATTTTTAAAGCACAAGTTAGAAATGTAGCTTTCAGCAGGGATACATTTTATCTAAGTTAGATTAGATTGTGCAATCTTTTTTCCCAGAACTACTTTCTAGCTTCTGGTGTGACGTATGATAATTATGACTCAATCTTGGTTAACTAATGATATAAAAAACTATTTCATTATATATCTTGTTGACTTTGTATATATTTTTTGAATTCTAATATCTTTGTTTACTTTTTTTCTTTCTCTCTTTTCTATTTTTTACTATTTATTTCATCATTATTTTTATACCGTATTTCTTTCCGTATATATATTTGCATTTTTTATTATATTTAAAAAACCGTAGCTTTTTCAAATGTCATTGCTGATGACGGGACTAAAATAGGGAAAAATTGTGTGAAGACTTGAGGTTAACGAGGCGAATCGATCGTAGTCGTCGACGGCAATATCATCTGGAAAATGTGATATTTATATGAAGAAAGAGAGAGATATGTGATTGCATCATCACATCTAGTAGTACCAATATTGTTGCGTTTTCTCTATTGTTCTTCACCTCATTTAAGGGTAATGGGATATTTTTAGAAGAAATTTTTTTTAGATTTTTACTTTCTCTCTCTCTCGCTCCATTGTATAGGTAGTGTTGTTGTTACTTGAAAAGTTGTAAATGGCCCATAACGTGTTTCATTTGTTTAATACTATCGTTCATTGATCTTATCAAAGATTTTGGTGACTAATTCCAATTCTTTTTTTTCTTTCTTTCAGATTGAACTTCAAAAAATGACCATTCAGCCACCTAATGAATCAGAAAGCCAATCAACTGAAACGCGTGAACCTCTCTTGGTTCAGAAGATTTACATTGAAAATAGGGTAAGGATTTGTGTTGAATACATTAGTTTATTAGTACTTGTTAAGCTAGGGCAATTTTGTATTAAATTATTCTAGTTTGAGGCATTTTATTTGAGCCAAATTTTCATTTGAAAAAAATTATTTTTTGAGTTGAATAGTCTTATGAAAAAATATAGAGAATATATGTGATAAAATGTACATGATTGTTGTTTCAAATTATATACATGTTATAAATTTATTAATACAGCCATTTTTGTGTATAATATAGATTTTTTCTGATTAATGTGGAATTTAATCAATATTGATTTAGTTTTTTTACTTACACACATAAGATTGTCTTTGTGTGTTGACTATTCATGTTATCTCGTTATGACGTAAACTTCCAACTAATGTATGTTTGTTTTTCTTTTTCTTTCGCTCCCGTTCTTTTGTTTTTTGGACTTCTGGTGTTGTTTTTCTCGGTCACCGTCTGTGCTATGTTGGCCCACCCACCACACGGAATCTATAGCAAAAAGCGAAGCTTGTACGCGAAAAGCTAGCAGCCACTCTGGGCCCCAATGACCCGTTGGTAAGTGATCATGCAATGAGAGATTGCTAGTGTGTGTGTGGGCATTTAATTAGAAATGATTCTAATTGAATTCTTTCTGTTTGTTTTCTTTCTCTGTCATGTCTAGCCAAAATATCAATATCCGTTTGACTTGCCGACAACCCACGAGATTCGAAAGAAGTACGTCACTACGTTTCGTGTGCAGCTGATTGAGAGGATAAGACGGGAGAAACGGAAGGCCAAGGCACGCCAAGAGGAGATGGTGAAGACCTACGAGAGACTGATGACCGAGTGGCAGAAGAAGCTCGAGAAGAAGCAACAAGAGAAAGAGTATCAAACACGACAGCAAAAGTATCGCGAGTACTTTGAGAAACAGTTTCCTGAATTGAAGAAGCAACGAGAAGACCGAGAGAGGCTCACCCGTGGACAGCGCATTCGGTCCGATGTCGAGATGGAGGAGTTGGTGGACTCCTTGCAGTGGCAGGAGTTAGAGGAGAGGAAGAATCGACATCTGGCTGTGATTCCTCCTCTCTTGCTCAACCCGGAACAACACTCACACCGCTATGACAACCGTAATGGCTTGATTGAAGATCCCAAAGCGTTGTATCTTGAGATGAAGAACATCAACCTCTGGACAGATGGAGAGCGTGTTATCTTCAAAGAGAAATACATCTTGACACCGAAAAAGTTTGGCATGATCTCTTCTCATTTGGAACGTAAATCGATTGGTGATTGCGTTCTATACTACTATCTCTCGAAGAAAAAGGAGCATTACAAACAGTTGTTGAGAAAGCATGCTAAAAAGAGGACAAGAGCTTTGGCACGTGCCCAGGCGCAAACTGGACACGGTGCGGGCACTTCGAACGGACTCGCCGAAGGTTTAGCAGTTAAACATTCGAACATGGCAGATGGATTGAAGTGTATCTTGCCGTACTCGGTGGCACCGAACTCTGGCCCTGTGAAAATCGTCATTCCGCCGCCCAACGCGAACGGAACCCGTGTCCTAAAGTCCATTGAGGATTGTGATAGAGAGGCAAACGCTTCCACCTCTTTCTTCTGTGATATTGTGTGCAGCCTCTGTTCTGACAAAGTGGAACATATCGGCAAGTCGTTCCCGGTGAACCAGAGCAATGCAGCGCAGTATGGTCTTACGCCTGAGGCTCTACGAAGTGGCTCTAGTGGTCGTATCTGCGCGCGGTGTCATCTCAAACACGTGCGTCAAGCGTGTCCTATACCTTCCTGTCGAACACCTAAGCGAAAGATTAAAAAAATGAAACTCAAACTCATGCCCAATGGGTGGTTTGACATGGCTCAAGATCAGAAGCAAAAACTTGCCGAAGAACTAGATGTTCCTGTAGATTCCAAAATCGGCTGTCTGCGATGCGTGGCCAAGGTTCGGCGAGGAATTGACAAGAGTGATGCTAACGAAGATGAGTCTTTGTCACGATGGAATGAGAGTGAAGTGGAGAAGCTTCGTGAGTTGATCAAACAACACGGCAAAGATTGGAACGCGATTGCCAATGGTCTTGGCTCTGACAAAAACGCAACACATTGCTTGGAGATGTATCGCACCAACAAGAGGCAGCACAAGCTGTGGCAGGCCTACCGTGAGTATAAGGTGGCTGTTGGCAAACGAAAAGAGAATACAGGTGGCGATTCGAGCGAACCCACTGATGACGATGACACCTCTGGCTCGTCCAACGAAGAGGAGAAGGCTAACAACAGTGACACAGCCAGTGCCTCCTCTTCGATCGGTGAACGCAAGGTTGAAGAGGAAGTGCCTCTTACATCTGCAGGCTCTTCTACAGCCAATAACACTGGTCCTACCCTACAAGACCTCAAACCATTGAGTGCCTCCCAAGGCTCGCTCAAGAGCGACTATGATAGCAGTGCCACGATGAGTGCCGACGAGAGTCAACCCACTGAGTCTACTTTCTCTCGAACTTCGAATCATTTGGACCTAGGTCGCATGGTCCCTGTACCAATGTCAACAGTGTTCAACGCGCGTGATCTGATCACCGAACGTACCACACATCCACCAGTGCCTACTTTTCTCATCAACCCTAACGCGCCATCAGTGGGTCCTTCCTCCTACAATCATCCAGCGAATCAACCTATGACTACTCAACTCGTAATGAACTCAACACTTGGGCCTATTACTAGTGACCGATCTCCGAGCAAGGAAGAGCCAACCTGTGTGCGTGATCTTATTTATAAGGCCATTGAGTTGAGTCTGAAGCCAACTGATGCCAAAGGCAATCCAGTTTTACCACCTGGTGCTGCTCAGGCAAATCATCAAGACGAGCAGCCATCTGTCACCGCTGCTATTACAACGACAACACCCACTGGATTTCCTCTTAACCTAAAACGCGAAAATCCTACACCAGAGCCGAACAAGATTGAAAATCACAACTCAAGACCTCAGTCCACCAAACCTGAAGGTCTTGCAAGCTACTATCCAGCGCAGGCCAACTCTGTCAACTCGCATTTTGAATCGTCTGAGTGCGAAGTGCAAGACTTGAGTAAGAAGGATCGTCGCCCGGAATCAAAGACAAACGAACAAGCTAAGGGCTCTGCTCCGGTACTTCCCCCTGCCAAGTCGCCCTTTCCAGCTCATCCAATCGGTGTCATGAATTCCTCGTTTATTCAACCAGCTCATTCAAATCAACGCACTTCTCTCACCGATCCGTATTTGCACGATCCCAACAAGAGCCGTCCACCACCACAACCGAGTCCATTTTCGGGCATTAGCCAGCCTGCACTTAAACTTAACAAGGTCTCACCGAAACCACCAGACATGCAACAACAGCATTCTAACTATCGCGACAAGTTGACACCAACGAGTTCTTTGGCGGGTTCCATCACTCAAGGCACGCCTGTTGTGTTGCAGCCTGGCCAGCAGAATCCAGCAATGGCAGTCAAATTTGGTCCACCCGGTACTCAGTTTCATCCTGACATTCGCTTTTTACACAACGAGAATATGTTGCGACAAATAAATCCACATCTGGGTTCTGCGCCGAAGGGTGGACCCGAGACAGCTCATGGTTCCATCACACAAGGCACTCCACTCGTGCTAGGAGGCACTCCCAACTCAATTCAGATGTCTAACTCCAACTCAAAGAAGAACCCTGTTCCCGAACCAAAGCTATTAGAGCTGATGGAACGCATGCATCAACCACGCATGTCAGATAACTCAATGTTCCGACCTTTTTCTCCTGGCATGACTCCCATGACGGCCAAGGTGGCACGCGAGCTGGGTCTTTCCCCACAAGCTCACCTTGCGGCAGCTCAAGCAGTGGTCGCACAAGCTGCAGCAGCTCAGGCAGCCGCACAGGCTAATCAGCAGAATCAGATTTTGATAGACTACAACACATCGAAGCAGATGTATCAGACACCACGACGGAGCAGTGCTTCAAGTGACAAGGAACATCACGAGAGTGCTGCTCGCATCGCTGACAAGAGTCGCAATGCAACTTCCACTCCATACCAAGTTTCGCCAGCTCAGTCGCCTTCGGGCATCTATCTCAACGAACGAGGACAAATTGTTCGGGCCGAGGACAAGTTGCCTCCTGGTATTGACCCTTCCTTGCTGGCACCATGGAATTCGGCAGCTTTGCTTGGGCCTGGTGGTCCTAACGCTTATTCACTGGTGAGACCATCTTAAAACTGCGATTGTAAAAACTTTTAATTAAAAATTATTATATCTTAGAATCGTGCTAACGTGATCCAAGGGTGGAATCCAGGAAGTAAATCCGTCATTCAGGTGCCAAAATCAAACTCACCTCGTGAGTTTTCGCGTGAGCTGGAAATGAAGAACCGAGTTTCACCGTTGGTATCTGGTTACCCACCTTCAGGTCAGCCAAGCGGAGTTGGTGATCAAGAGGACTTTAATTTATTAGTCAATGCTGCCGCAATGCAACCAAGTCTTTCAGTGCCAAGTAGTGTGGCACAGGCTATGTCCGCTAGTCGTCTGGCCAAAGATGCAAAGCAGGGATTTGAGAAGGCACTTTTGGAACAGAACAAGCAGACAGCAAACTCTAATAGGATTGTGTTCCCAGGTCTACCTCACCACTCTGTAGACGAGTTAGAACTGTTGAAGAAACAAGCGGAAGAAAAAGCCAAAGCTTTTAAAGTTGCGGATGCTCGTCCACCATCGGTTGACTCTCTCGATTTCTCCAAACGTTTTCCCAACGTCTTTCCACCACCTGTGCTCAATGAACACGAGAAACAACAACTTATGATGCTGGATCAGCGCAAAAAAATTGAAATGGCAGCCCTTCAGTTTCGGCCCGAGCTGATAGGGAACTCTGCTCTCACTACTGCTTTCCAACAACAGTTGGCTCAAAATGCGGGGCTCAGGTTTTCGCGAGAGCCTTTTAGCAGTGAACACTTCGAACGTGAACTTCGACAGAGTTTCGAGCGACAAGTAGCAGTAGACGAAGCCAACAAGCGGAAGGCAGCTGGTGGTGCACCACCCACCAGTGGTGGTGTCACATTGCCTACTCCCGCAGACATGGACGAAGCGTCTAAGCTCTTCTCACAGTCCTTTCAGAAAGACTCGGCCGGTAGTCAGACAGAAACTTTGACCGCGGCTAGTCTCATTCACGCCATTATTACCAGTCAAATCAACAACTCTAACTCAGCCAGTTTGGGAAACTATACTGGAAATCGACATGGCAAGGCAGGCGGTAATGTAAGCACACCATCACCTTCAGCAACACCTCCTGTTACAAACTCACACCCACTCATGTCAAACAAGCAACATACCGATAAGGAAATGGATGGTCTGAACGCTCGAGACTTTACTTTGACCAAGTCCGCGCCAGCAATAGAGCCTCAAGTACCGCGTGGTTCTTTTCGTGATACTATCTTCAACGTGATTAAGGACAACTTCAACAACAACTCGAACTCGCAGCCACCTATTACTCCACCACCCTCCTCCACGCCATCTCGAATGCCTATCATGCAGTCGCAGACTATTCTTGAAGGAATAGCAGCTGCTGCTGCGGCAAGTCCTGGTGGATCTAGTGCCGATAATTTTAAACTTCGTCGAGCGTTACAGTCGGAAGAGCGTGCTGCAAAGGAAGAGTTTCCAAATAAACGATTAGCCGCCGAGGGGGAAATTCACCTAATGCCACGTCAACATGTAATTCATCTGCCAAACACGATGGCTAATGCAGTAACGGGAGTGGCGTCTTCTTCCTCTTCACCGCTTCTCACCGCCACGGTGCCTAATATCAAGTCGATCTCTAATTACATCGAGCCCATCTCGCCACCGAATCAACACCCAATGGCAGTTATTTCTACTGCGGGACCACTGAATATCACAACCAGTGCCAGCACAGTGCCCACCACTGCCCCGGGCCTTCCACCTGGCGCTAACTGGCCACATCATCCTTGGGCCATCCCTCAACACCTGTCTTTTATGAAACCACCGGGCATGGGTGAAGTGCCTCCACCACCCTCCACTTCGGCAACTAGTGCCCACTTTGGCGACTTTGGCTTCTCGAGTCGAATCGCTGAGGCAATGCAACGTGCTAACCCAGCTTCGTCTAGTGGTGGTAACAGCAATGCAGAGTCGGAGAAGAAGTCGGAATCGAGCGGCATGACATCCAAGAAGAACTCTGAGGAGACCAGTGCACGAGCTACGCCTAACAATGTGCCTGCCACTAACAACACTAACGATACGAACAACGCGTACCCAGACTCGCCCAACTCACCGGGTGAGATGGTGATTGATGAGAATCGGGACACCTCATCGCCGGACCCCGTCAAAGGTGCTGATAGTGGGGGTGGTGAGAAGGAGGGCGGCACAATCATAACACGCCACAATGGTACGAGCTAGACCGAGAGAACCACACGCGATACCAACGTCAGCTTGGGTCTTTTCATGGCTTTCGGTGGTGCTTGTTTCCTCTTCTCTCGGTGAGGTTAGCGAGACCTAGTTCCCTTAAAAAGAAGGGGGTGTTTGGTGGTGTTGTGCCTCAAACGCGCGTCGCTAAAAGCATGAACTAACTAGTTGATTTGATGCAGATTCGAAAGCAACTCTCGGGAGCAATTCAAAACACGATGGTCCACAGTATGAGCCACTCTCCGACGATGACACCTGACACACACGCGTCTAGACATCAACAAGATGGTCGACTTTACTATTTTACTCATCCAAGCCACATTTGAACCGGCTGTGATATTACCCCTCTTTTTTCGATCTACACACAACACATTTTCCGAGACATGCTATTGTCATCTCCCATCTCTCTTTTTCTTCATAGGACATTTTTGCAATTTCTCATCTCAATATTGCCACCACCACCATCATTCAATGTATTAAAAAACTTGACTTTTCAAAACTCACCTTCTTACCCAATCTCTTTCTAAACAGGCTTTGTTGTTGATCAACACAAAAGTTTATTCCTTCTTGAACATGTTTGTTCAGAAGGTTAACCGCTTTTCTCTCTCTCTCAAATCTCTCAACCTTCGTTCATTCTTTCCTCCTATTTCTCTCTCAATTGCCTCTCTCCCTTTTTGCGTTTAAATTATTTTATGTGTGTAAATTGAAACTTGTTTTATTTTTACGCCAAACAAAACAAAACAAAACAAAAATTTTAACATAAAAAACCTCATCTCTTTCTTCTCCCCCTATATGTACATAAAGTTCTCATCTTACCCCCCTCTGTCTCACTTTCCTACCTTTCTCTCTTTTTGTTTACCTTTTCCTTTATTATTATTTTTATTATTCTTATTATTATTTTTATTTTCTTGATAATTTTATTATTATTATTATTATTGATGATTGAAACTAACGACAGTGAGAATGATGATGTTGATGGTGACTCAGAAGTGCAGCATCTTTATTTTCTTGTTTTCTCACTCACTTTCTCTCGGTCAATTGTTTTCTCTCCTTTACTTTCCTTCCTTATTGTATATTTTTCTCTGATTATTATTATTATTATTATTTTCATTATTATTGATATAATAAATATATTAATAAATTTTTGTAATAAAATTCTAAGTATTTTGGGTAACTTGAAATGTTAAAATTAAATAATCTGAATTAATGGTAATAATAAAATAATAAAAATGGAATTTTGAATCAAAACACAAAATAAAGCAAGATTAAAATTCGAATTGACAAAAATTCAAGTTAAATAACTAAATAAAAACATAGAAAAGAATCGTCTATACAGAAATTCAAATTATACTAAATATATCTCCTATAATATTAATGAAAAGTATAGTCGGGGGTTTCTATGTTCTCGTTCATGTTCTGGCATTTTTGGTTCTCTGTCATTTTTTTGTTGTAATGTGAAAGTTACCCTACTTCCACTGTGCTTAACCGATTCGAATCCAACTTTCGTTGTTGTGATTCCAATCTCATTCCGATTCGATTCGAATGTTGTGCATAAATCTTCGAATTCTTATTCAATTTCATTCGAACTTTTACAATTGTCACTCGATTCGATTCGAATTTTTTGCATATTCCTTCGAGTTATGATAACTCGAGTTTGACCTCAGCGTCTTTGCCGCCGTTTTTTTTACAAGAGGCAGACGTCGCTATAACGCCGGCCCTTTTGTATTCTGAATTAACGGATTCATTTGGGAATCGAATTGAGAATTCTCAAACTATGTGAGCACATGTGTTGAGAGGATATCAAATGACAGTGATGAATGATACTTTGTATCTCTCTCTCTCTCTCACTTCATTTGTGTTGTGATTATTATTACTTACTGGCACCACCTTCGTTTCCTCGGCGACTGCGCAAATTACATTCTACATTGTTCACTATTTTACTCTCTCTCTCTCTCGCACATTCACACTCCCTCCCTCTCCTTTTCTCTTCTCTCTTTATTATTATTTGGTTGCTCACTGTTTATATCTTCTCGCACGCGTGTCTTCTATGGAGTGAGTGAATGTGTGCGTGTGTGTACGACTCGAGTGGAGCCTTCCTCGTGATTTATCAACAACACCACCACTCAAAGAAAGTATCGAGCCGAGTTCTCTCTCTCTCTCTCTCTCTCTCTCTCTCTCTCTCTCTCTCTCTCTCTTTGTGTGTGTGTGTGTGTGTTACAATATTGTGATCTCTTCGATTAGAGAGATCGACAACGAGAAACTGATCGGATTTTTTTCATGAATTTGCTCATTTTTTTCTGAAGTTTGATCACATTGACTTTTTGTTGATCCTCATAGGTAAGATTTTAGCTTTTCGATTTTTTTGTTTAATAAACTGCTGCTCAGATTAAACTTGATTGTCTTTTGTAACGAAAAATATTCATTTCATTGTTTTAGAAATTAATGATTGTTCAATATAGTTTTCACTTTCTATTCAATTTGTCAATAAGTTGTTTATAGAGAAGTATAAAATTGGCAATTTTTTAATTTCTAATATTAGAAAATGTTTTTGTCTACACAATTGCCTGATTTTGTCTAAAGTATTCTAAAGGAGAGCTTACATAATACTTAACTATTTTTTCTGTTTTTATAGATATTGTTTTCTCGACGGTATAGTTTTGGTGGTTTTGTGGTCTTTCGCAGTTGTGGTATGATGGCTGCGATTGAATTTGACAAATTGGAGAAGTGCCAAGACAAGCCCTACCTGAGTAGCTTTGTCTACCATTGGAAGGTGAAAGAGGTGGAGAAGTCCATCTACAAGAGTGCATTTGTGGCTTCGCCCCCCTTCTCGGATCCCTGTCGGAACACCTGGTGGCACCTCCGACTCTACCGGCCGAGGCGAAAGTTCAAGAGAACCGGCAAGTATCTCTCGCTTCAACTTCACCTCGACTCGGCACTACCAGTTTTGGCCAAGTTCACCGTTGTGGCCAACTTGGGCTCCGGCAAGAAGTGTTGCCGAGCATTTTTTCGGGTTAGTTTGCATTTGTTGTTGTTGTTGTTTGGAACAACTGATTTCTTACGAGTTAATTGCATGCGAGAAACAGACTTTTGGGCCAATTACACTTTAAATAATGATTAGTGTGATTAACTAAACCCTTTTGGAATTGTAAACTGTTACTCCGACATGTTTTTTTGTGGAATTTATGAAATTGGATTTATGGAATATTTTATATTTTGGAAATTGTGTTACTTTTAAAGAAGAAATCAAAATATAGAATTTCGAAACAACAAGATCACAATCTTTAATAAGACTAACATTCAACTATTCTAAACTAACTGTACATCTAACTATTTTTACTTAACTTATTTTAACAGAACAATAAATCTTACTATCCCAACTTAACCAAGGCAGTACATATGCAACTATCCTAACCTAACTTGAACAGTACATTCAATTATCCCAACCTAACCAGAAAAGTACATCTTATTATCCTAACTAAACCAGGACCAGTACATATCCAACTATTTTAATCTAACCAAAACAGAACATTCAATTATTTATATTGCAAAAATAACGTTATTTCAAAAAAGCACAATTTCTAAAATTTTAGAAATTAAATCATTTTTATTAATTCTTGGAAAAACTATATTGTTTTTTGATACTATGAATCCAACTATCCCAATTTAACCAAGGCAGTACATATCCAACTATCCTAACCTAACTAGAACAGTACATTCAATTATCCCAACCTAACCAGAACAGTACATCTTATTAGCCTAACTAAACCAGGACTGTACATATTCAACTATCTCAACCTAACCAAAACAGTACATACAATGATTTATATTGCAAAAAAATAACGTTATTTCAAAAAAGTACAATTTCCAAAATTTTAGAAATTAATTAATTATAATATAAATTCTTGGAAAAACTATATTGTTTTTTTGATATTATGAATCGAATTTAAATTTTTTGTTGTTGTTGATTACAGAACGAATACATGTTTGACGTAGGGAAGCCTTTCTGGGTATCGACACTGTTTCCACTTATGGAGGATCTACTTCCAAGCGCCTCGCTAGAGTTGCGCTGCAAAATCCAAGTGCTTTCCCACACGGACTCTCGACCGCCCGGCAGTCATGATCTCGGTTCACTACTCAAACACCACGGGCGATACGACATCGTACTGGCAGCGGGTCCCGTTGAGATTCCCGCCCATCGACTCATCCTCTGCGCCACCTCGTCCGAGCTAGCCAAACTGCTTGATGGACAAAAGAAGGCCAGGTTGGAGATTCCCGATCTTCCGCCTGATACACTCAAAACGGTGCTCGACTTTATCTACCACGGCTCGTTTCGCTCAGACCTCTCCCACTTTCCCACCAACAAAGTTCAAGCTATGCTTGTCTTTGCTCTCAAGGTGTGTGTTGATACATTACTCTATTTTTCTTAGTCACCTCTAGTCACTCAATCGGTGGTTATACACTTAAAAGTAATAAGAAGGGAGAGCTGGGCTCTAGCCTATGAGCAGGGCGAGAGAAGTGTGGCGTAGGTTGTCAGACTTGCTCGAGAATGTTCGAGAAGAAACTCGATGTTCGATTCTATTCTAAAATAAATAGATAGTGTTAGGTTCAATAGGCCATGTTCTCGGTCCCCTTAAGACTCTGTGATCCCCAAAGTCTTATCCAATTATTCTTTATTTGAAAGAATCATCTTGTTTAAGTTTCAGTTTCAGTTTTCTTGGTGCCCGAGAAGTATGCTAGAATTTTGGTGAAGGCAGACAGAAACACGAGATTAATAGCAGGGCGTTTTGCAGCTAAGCTGCCTTCCGTCCTGCTAAAAAATATTAATTTGCAATGGTGAACTTTATATCATAGTATAGATCACAATTTAAAAATTTTGAACTTCAAACTTCATAATTCGAAGGAATATGCAAAAAAAAATTCGAATTGAATCGAGTGAGAATTGAAAAAGTTCGAATCAAATTGAATGAGAATCCGAAAAGTTATGCATAACATTCGATTCGAATTGGAATAAGATTCGAATTATAAGAGAGAAAAAGCTAGATTCGAATCGGTTAAGGGTTTTAATCACAACAGTAAAAGTTGTTATTCGAATCGGTGATGAATTCGAATCACAACAACGAATATTGGATTCGAATTGGTTAAGCACCATGGAAGTAGGGTAACTTTCACAGTACAACAAAAAATGACAGAGAAAGAAAATGACAGAACATGAACATAGAACATAGAAACCCACGACCATACTTTTCATTAATATATAGAATGTATTTGACTAATTCGGTTGTCTCTTTTGTCATCTAGTACGGCATCTCATCACTACGGTGGGCTCTGGAGCGATACCTGGTGTCGGAACCAACCTTGCCACCGTTTCACTCCATCATCCGAACCGCGCTAGTCCAGGCGTGCAAACGCGACGAAAACACTCCCACCACAAGTAATTGCAATTCTGGAAGTAATAATAGTTTTAAAAGTGCCAAAAGTCACAAACCAACTCGGTATCCCTTCGGATGTGTGTGATGGCAACATCTTCAACACTTCACTTTTAAGGTTCCACCTTCTAACCTTGTAATCAAGCCATCCACATCCTTTTCTCTCTCTCTCTCTCTCTCTCTTAGTTCCTTATTCATGTTTTTTTTGCAAACACTATATTATACAACATTTGTTATTCATATTTATCTCATCATACACACATTTATACATAGAACATTAGTTGTAGGTTTTTTTGTAATATATATCATAAAATAATATACCTCAGGAAACAAGTGCAAATATCTAGGAAAATTACGATTACTATGTATCACTTTATTTCTCTCTCTCTCTCTAGATACTTTTTTGTTTAATTTAAATAAAACAATTACAATTTAAAATTTTGTTTTGAAACAATTTAAATTTATTCGATTATTATCTTATTCAGTTTTTATTTATTTTCATTTATAATATTACTTAGATTTTTAAACAATGAATGCTGGATTCAATTTTGAAAAAAATATCTTAGTTTTATACTTATGTTGAGAAAAATGTATTCAAATTGTATCTTTATTGGAGTGTTTTATTCGTTTATAGCTCTAGATGAAAACTTTGTACTCAATGTATTTTAAAAATATAAATAAACCTTTAAATGCAACTTTGAATCAATTTAATTATTTATTTTTTTATCATATAAATCATAAAATATCTAACTATACAACAAAATTATATAAACATTACTTGGGTATATGTACACTTTTCCGCTTGTTTTCTTAATCAACAATCAAATTAAATATACTTGTAGATGAGAGCTTTGCGATCTTCAGTGGTCTGAATGTCCACCTTAACCGGACACTTGAGAAGGTGTGAGAGCAACTTTTCGGTGTAGCCAATCAAGAAGTAGAACTTGCGAGGTGGAATCGTCTGGTGAACGATGCCACCGATTGTGATCAGATTGGCGCGTCGTTTGATGATCACCTCAGAGAGAAACAGCCGGTGCCAGGTGCCCGAGATGAACTGCCGAATGAAGATGTCATCGATGGTGACCTCTGCGGTGCGTGGCACTCCGGTCAGTGTACTCGTGTTCCATGAGTTCCACGATTTGCGCACACCGATGTACGATGGCTTGTTGGCCATCTCGTAGGTCAACGGGCGGTTGCGCTTCGGGGTCACCTTGTACCGACCAGCCTGGCACTTCGGACGTACCTGCAGGGTCGAGGTTCCCGAGATACGCGAAAACACCTCCACCGGCCTCACCGTTAGCCACCTACCAAGTAAGGCATTCATCACTCAGCTCTTCAATTTTGATATAACAGATTATTTTCACTTGTAAAAGCCACAATCACAGACAGGTGTTTGTAATTAAAAAAACTTCACAAACAATTTTAAAAAAATGTGTGCGAGTTTCTGTGTGATGAAAACATAAACACATGGTTCACATCGAAAACTTCCCGGGAATTCGATGCTTATTTATTCGAGAAATGTTTACAATAAAGCAAAAATTTTAATTAAACAAATAACCTTTTGATGATTTTCTAAAAAAAATGTTTTATATCCGCAAATATTTTTAATTAATAAACTAGTTTTATTTTGAAATAAATTATTAAAGGTTAAACTAAAAAGTGATTTGGGTTTTCTACACGAAAAGACCAAGGGTGCCGGTTGGGGTTCGCCTTTAGAGATCGTAAAAGTTTTAAAAAGGCGAGGCTTATTTTACATGGTTTCAGTATTTTATAGCAAATATTCAACATGCCTTTTCGTATGATTACGATCCTTATTATCCTACAGACTACTGAATGTATGGAACGTGGAGGTGGCCTAAACGGAAGGAGCATGCGTCACAGGTACACGCCACCGTGGTAGTGGCACAACCGGTAGACCTTTTTGGGTTTAATTTGACCGGTTTGTTGAACTTTGCCGATTTTTCTGTACTTTTTTGCACTATAAAACGTGTGTGCATCTTAAGATGTACTTTTATACAATATAACCAGGAGTATTGGATTCAAAAAGAGGTAGTGGTAGATGAGTGGGGTTGTGGCGGAGTGTGTGAGTGGCGCTGCGGTGGTGGCATTTTCATCCACATCAGCTTTGGCTGAGGGCCGCTCGCGTGTATGTTTCTTTCTCTCATTCCCTCTCTCTCTCCCTTTCTCTCTCTTTTTCTCTGTGATCATCAGCGCACCACCGTGATCATCCTCGTCACCACGAGAGCCTCGTCCTTATCCTCATCATCATCAGCATCGTCGTTGTGGTCTTGGCGAAGAGACGAGCAAAATTGACGAGTGTACTCTCTCTTCTCTTTCGCTCGCTCGCTCTCTATCTCTCTCCCGAGGTTGGTGTATCACCCATACTTACTACGAACTTGAGCCAAAACTTTCTAACTCACTCACACGCGTGACTTCGACGTATCAGGACCGGACGAGATCACTTTTGTGTGCTCATTTTGGTTGCACCCCTCTCTCTTCCCAGACCCGGACATGAAGACACACAAAAATAGACATCTGTGACCCTTCACTCTTCCTCTCTCTCTCATTCGCAATTGGAATTGGAATATACGGAACATCTAATATACCCACAGACGGTATTTCTTTTCTTACATTTCTCTCTTTCTCTTTTCTACCCCCTCTTGCTAGATACACATCATCATAAGCTATACTCTTTATCTCCCAATCACTCACTCACTCTTTAGTTTTAAATGTCACCCTTGGCCTACATATATTTGTTTCTGCCAACACCTAGTGCCTACACCTCTTTGTGCCAAGTTCATCATCATCACTGTAATAATCTAAAATTAGCTCTTTTCACTTTAATGAAGATGATAGGACAAGGAGCTTTTTGTGCTCTCTTTATTGTTTTTTTTATTATATTAGTCTAACAAACCAAATAAGAGAATTAAATTCTTTTCATTCTTTTAGCTAAACTTTTTAATAGTAGAGTTAATAATTCAATTTTCCGTATTTATCTATCGATTGATTGATGATGATGATGCGTAATAAACTTTCGTTTTAACCTCATTTAACTTAACATTTAAATAAAAACTACTAACATTACTAAATAAGATATATAAGTTAATATTTCCGAGTCAAGTAAAAAGTGTTTGATTTTGATCCAAGATAATCCTTATTTCCCCTCCCAAAAAAAATCAATTCCATCCTTGTAACATTTTTTCTTTGGCTCTCTCTCTCTCTCTCTCTCTCTCACTCTCTTACGTCACTCAATTCATTCAATAACCTTCCTTATATTCACAGACACATATACACATGCTTTTTCTTTTTCTTCCTTGTTCGTTTGTTTCCAATCAATTGTTTGTTCAACTTGACTTATCTTGACCTTTATCTTTTAATCTCTCTCCCTCTCTTAGGTTTTTATTATTTAAAAAAAATTATTATTTATATAAACAAAATCATCTTCATTGGTGCTGATCAATTTTGAATCTTTTTTTATTATCTCGTCGAAATTTTATTATTTATTATATTATAAAATAATCATACTTTTGATAATTGTTTTGTGTGTGTCAGAAGATTTTCTTATCACCTTTATATTGAACAAGTTTTTTTTCGATTTTATTTTATATTTATTCAGCAAAAGTTTATATATTTTTGAGTTGAAATTTTACCCTTTTTTATTTTATTATATATTATTTTTACTTTGTTAACTCACACTCTTCCCACGCCAATACTTCAAGATGTTCATCCTTGACTTCTTCACTGGTATCCTTGGATTCTTAGGTGAGTATTTTATTTTATTTATTATTATTAATCTAGTTCTGAGAGTTAGTTGTTTTCAAAATACTTGAATTTGAACCAAACTTATGTTTCGGTTTATTGTGTTATTATTTTTCAAAAATTTAAGCGATACTATATACAATGTAGTTTTGTAGTGTTTAATTTGCTTTAAAATGTTAAAAATTCTAAAAATTTTTATCAGATATTATTTTAATTAACTAAAGAAGAATTAATTTGGACCATAAGACTTGTGGCAATGTTGGACATTTAATTAGCTCTAAGCTAATTAATTTTCGAATATACTTTTCACTTTAAATCAGGATATAACCTGGTGATTTTTATTTTTAAGGTACAATTTACAAGGTTTAAAACAAAAAGATACACAAGGCAAAATTTATTTCAAACATTGGCCTAAAAGTGTGACACGCTATCTATATGCTTTCAATTAACCTTCAATGTTGTCACACTTTCCCGTCAATCTGATAACTTCTCTCCTATATATTAATGAATAATATGGTCGTGGTTTTCTATGTTCTTCTGCTACTTCCACTGTGCTTAACCGATTCGAATCCATTGTTGTGATTCGAATTCGTTACCGATTCGAATCTAACTTTCACTGTTGTGATTCGAATTCTTAACCGATTCGAATCTATCTTTCTGTGTTATGATTCGAATTTTATTCCGATTCGGTTCGAATTTTGTGCATAAATCTTCGAATTCTCCTTCGATTTGATTCGGAATTCAAACTTTTCAAACTCTCGCTCGATTTAATTCCAATTTTTTGAATGACCTCGGTGGCTCTGTCGCCGTTTTTTTTACAAGAGGCAGACGGCGCTTTGGCGCAGGCCCTTTTGTAAAAATATTAGCTTATGGCCTAATAACTTGTTAACTTTTTGTGACTTTCCCTTTTGGCTCTTCAAAACGCAAAAAGTTTTTTTCGTAGGTTTCATTCGTTTACACTCTCCCTCATGTTTGATGGCGCAACTCTTTTTGGTTGATTCTCTCTCTCTCTCTCTGGCGCAATCCATATTGGTTAGATGATGACGTTGTCTGCCAACACCACCCTCTGGGCGCTTTCTCCTAGCTCGCCTGAGCAGCCTTGCACCCGAGTGGTGTGACACAATCTTATCACCACGCACACACACTACCAACCAGCTTCACCTATCCTCGATGTGCTTAGTCTGCCATACACACGTTGCATCAATGACAAGGCGACATCAACATGATGCGTGCGTGTGTGTGTTGAGATGAGGATGATGATGATGATTTGTTTTTTTGCCCACTCGAGCATTTGAGGCGCCACCAACTTTTGGCTTTCGGTCTGTCCTCCACTTGTACCCGAGGTCAATGTTAAAGGCGTAACCTAAGAAGGGACAATTTTTTTCGAAGAATGGTTAAAAAGTATTCTCATAAAATAAAATTAAAAAAGTTTTATATATATTCTGGTTATGATAGTTTCTAGTTTTCTGGTTATATTAATACAGTAATTAATCTAGTAGTGTAATGGTAAGATTAGGATAGTTAGGTAAAGTTCTGGTCAGTTGGGTTATGTTTTAGTTAGATTTGAATAGTTAGATGTAATGTTTTGGAATAGTTGGTTTAGTAAGATGTAGTGTTTTTGGTTAGGAGCTTTTTTGTGATAAAGTTAATCTTATATAAAATGGATTAGTTTTAAGCTTCTTAAAAATTAATGTTTAAAATCCGAGTTTTAAATTAACTTAAACAGAGTTAAGACTTAAAACTTAAGTTCTTAACTGTTAACATGTACTTGAGGTCAACGGCGCGTTCATGGTGCACCGGGAAATGTCAAATGTTGTTAACGATCATGATATATCAAACATATAATAATAGAGGGTTCATATTAAAATCGATTTACATTTAAATACTCTCTTTTTTTCAAGAGAAAAATGACACAAAAAGTAGGGCAATGGGGAGGGATAGATAGTTGAAAGTTTTTTATCTAAATCTGTCTGTCGGTCTGTATGTGTATTGGAAAATTGTGCGGAAATTATACCCGGATTTTTATTGTTTTTTGTACTTGATTGTGTGTGTGTGTGCAAACAAGGCATTTTTAATGGAGAATAATTTACTAATGTTTTTTTTATTTCTCATTTTTAATATAAGGCTTGTGGAAGAAGAGCGGCAAGTTGCTCTTTCTAGGCCTGGATAATGCGGGCAAGACAACACTGCTGCACATGCTCAGAGACGATCGTATGGCTCAACACGTGCCCACGCTTCATCCAAGTAAGTTCATCTATCCATGTGCACTTTGAGTGCACTCTAGAACAATCAGTTGTGCGCATGCGTCAATTATACATATATATTACACAATTTGTGATGTATAAGCTTAAAATGATTATTTCGTTTTAACGTTTAATCAAAAAATTTTTAGCATTTTATACACTGTTAAAATTACTGTCTGGTTATAAGCCAACATTAAGTACGTTTCTGATTATAACTTTACAAATCTTTGTAATAGACTTTCAATTTAATAAAAATAAGTTTAAAAGTCGAATTTATTAAAAATTGTAGGGTTATAAGCCAACTTTTTTTTAATTGTCAGCTTAAAAGCTGGTATTTTTGAAATTATAAAGTTATAAGTAGAAACGTGCTCAATGTCACCAGACAGTATTTTTAACATTTTAGCGAATTCTCTCATTATTACAATAACGTTACAAATAGATTTGCTCTTGTAAAATAAGTCGTTGTTTGCTTATATACAATATATACAGTAATAATAAATATATTATAATTTGTGATGCATAAGCTTAAAAATGATTATTTTGTTTTAACGTTGAATCAAAAATTTTTCAGCATTTTATAATGAATTCTCTCATTACATAACGTTGCAAATAGATTTGTTCTTGTAAAATAAGTTGTTAGCTTATATGCGTGTAAAATATAAAATATAGGAAAAATGTCAGATCGGTATGTTTGTAATGATGATGATGTTGTAGAGTGTGTTTGCAATGTGTGTGTTTAATGATTGATGGATTGTTGACACTCATGTGGCGTTTTGCTTATATGTATGTTGTTTTCTTCTCTTTCTACTATAGCTTCGGAGGAGCTGGCGATTGGCAACATCCGCTTCACCACCTTTGACCTCGGTGGGCACTCTCAAGCACGGCGCGTCTGGAAGGATTACTTTCCGGCGGTAGACGCCATCGTCTTTCTCATCGACGCCTGCGATCGGGAACGGATGGCCGAGTCCAAGTATGAACTTGATGTAAGTCTACAGCAGTCTTTTTCTCATTGATCGTTACCTCGTTATTTTGAATTGACATTTGATGTTTATTTTACATATCATTAGAATCAATGTTTAATCAATTGTAAACCGATTGGCATTATTATTATTATTATATATATATTTGTTAAGTAAACTTTTTAATCGGCCAGTTCGAATATGGGGGAAAACTTTATAACTAAATATTGATCGATTAATTTTAAAATAACCAATCAACTTATATTAACTTATGAACAATTACTTGTAACCATTTATTTAAAAAATAATGATAATGATTAGTTTTACTCTAAACTCAATGTACAAGTTGGCATAATTTCACTATTATTGCATAGCTGTAAAGTTGTCGTACATTTTACTTTTTTAGAGAGCTTGAGTTTGGAGTGTTCTACTGTGAATTAAAATTAAAACTCTGGCCGCCGAGGTAAAGTTCTAGTTATCATAATTCGATGGAATATGCAAAAAATATGAATCGAATCTAGTTAGAATTGAAAAAAGTTTGAATTAAATTGAATGAGAATCCGAGTAGTTATGCTCAACATTCGAATCGAATTGGAATAAGATTCTAATTATAACACAGAAAGTTAGATTCGAATAGGTGATAAATTCAAATCACAACAACGAAAGTTGGATTCGAATCGGTTAAGCACAGTAGAAGTAGGGTAACTTTCACAGTACAACAAAAAATGGCAGAGAACGAAAAATGCCAGAACATGAACCTAGAACATAGAAACCATACTTTTCATTAATATATAGGAGATTAATTCATAGCCGTAAAGTTGGCACGCATTTTACTTTTTTAGCGAGCTTGAAGTGTTCTACTGTGAATAATGACTAAAACTGATCTTACTATAATTATAATCACTTCTTTACTGACTATTGATTAATACTGAGAATTTAAGGTTAATTTTTTAATAACTAAATTGACACCGTTTTATTTTTTTATTCAAAATGCGCAGAGTCTGTTGTGTGATGAGCAGCTGTCCAACTGTCCCGTGTTGATTCTTGGCAACAAGATTGACAAGATGGGTGCCGCCGGCGAGGATGAGATTCGGGCCTACTTCAATCTCCACGGACAGACCACTGGCAAGGTAGAGTCGGATCGAGATGTGCAAATAGTTTCTATTTATATCATCTTGTGTTTACTAATTTTGCAAATCTTGTTATTATACAGGGCAAATTACCACGAACCGAACTTCCTGGTCGGCCACTGGAACTCTTCATGTGTTCGGTGTTGCGGCGTCAAGGTTACGGCGAAGGATTCCGCTGGTTGTCCCAGTACATCTAAGTCGTCTTTCCCCTCTCCCTCTCGCTCCCCTCTCTTTCTTGATCCCTTGATCTTCGTTTGACACCTCCCCTGAACCAACCAAATCTAGCAACTTTCTCTCTTTCATCATAGCCGTTTTTATTTTTTATTTACTATAACACACACACAGAATACTTTTTAATTATTATAAATTTTATTATTACTAAAAAATTTCTGTACACTTATTAGCAACACACACACAAAGCCGACACGCAAAAATGTGTTTTTATAAAAATCTAATTTTTTATATATATTTAAATTTTACATCTTTCTCTAACATTCATCCAAAGCGTTCTGTCTTTCTTGGGAATCACTGAGAAGGTAGAAAAATTCCATCTCTGAAAATTTTTGTCAGATTTGTTTCCAGATTGAGAAAAAGTTATATTTTTCACTCAAAAGTACAAATCTGATAAGACATCTGCAATATCTATATATTTATATAATATTAGGGTTTTAATAATTAATTATAATTATTTAATTACATAATTCAGTTTTTTGCTCTCTTTTTGGTGATATTTTTTATTTTATTTAAAGTGTATCTTATAGGTTTTAGTTTAATTTCTATTGTTCTCGTCCCGTGTATAGTCAGCACCACGCAAGCTTATTTTTAGTTTTGTTTGTCAAGTTTATTTTTTATTATTAATTTAAAACTTAAAATTTTAATTGATAATATTTTTCTTTTTGTCTTTTTATTTCATTTTTCATTTCAACTTGAAACTCGCTGCTTTGCCTTATTTATTATTATTATTATTATATATATCTGATTATTGTAACACTTTTTTTCTTATTATTTTCTAAGCAAACGGATTTTTGATCTTGTCTTGATGATGAATTTCTATATAAATATATTTATATATATACTTCATTATTATTATACAAAAAACAAATTGTATAAATTTACACACACGGAAAATAAAGATTTTTTATATAATTTGACAAAATGTGTACGTGTTAAGACTTAAGTTAACTTAAGTCTAACTACAACTGTTCGGTAGACAATTATCTAATTATTTGTTCCGTAGAGTTTATATGCAAATTACATATACAAATATGCAAATGTTTATTGCTAATTTTTTTTCAATAATGTATCCAGCATTAGTTTATAATTAATCGTACCAAATGCCAATTGATTGCAAGTTGGAAGTCAAAGTGGTTACAATAAACACAGCTGCTAGTTGTTTGCTACGATTTGTTATTTACACGAAAATTGGTTTTCGAGTAAAAGAGTGGATAGATGGAAAATATCTGTTTTTGCCAAAAATACGCTGACTATGAGGAAAACTGCGCGCCTTTGCACAAGTATTAGGTATTCCGATAAGTTTTAAAAGACTCGTATACTTTTTAATTCTAAACCAGCAGATGGCGCCCCACAAAATTCACATTGTTGACACTTGCAGGAGTACTGGCCAGTGTTCGCATGAC
>WURS02361460.1:0-17557 GCA_011762765.2 Rhinocypha anisoptera
TGGGGGGTGGGGTGGGGGTGGGGGGGGGGGGGGGGGGGGGGGGGGGGGGGGGGGGGGGGGGCGGGGGTGGGGCGTGGGGATGGGGTGGGGGTGGGAGGGGGAGAGTGCCTGGAAATTACTCTTCTCCATACTTCGCTGAGCATGAACGACTCCTTAATTATGATTGCGAGGCATAAACTTGAACAAGCCTCCGGCAATTTGGCAGATAACTTAATATGATAGAAATAATTCGACGAGGCCATGATGCCGTTAGGATTTTGTTTTTTTTTATCGTTGCAATGTTCACGAAGTTAGTCACGAATGGTATTTCTATCAGTGAACAAACACACTGTTTGTTTGATTCGGTTTTATAAATGTAGGTGCTTACGTGCATTTAAGAATTAGACCGTGATGGGCGGCGGGTAGGGGAGGAAGACAAACGAAGAGTCGGTCGGCCGTTGGGATATCCGAAGAAAATCATGGATGGGTGTTTTTACTCTGTCCGGCCCAAAGAGTGTAAATATTTTAGTGAATCTGTAAAATATATATATAATACGATCATTAATGGAGATATAATTTAATATTTTTATTGATTAACTTTTGAACCTGCCATTAATCAATTTTGAGTCTGGCAGTAGGAGAGGAATTTCGATGAATTAAATTTTTTTCGTGATTGTAAATTCTTCTAGCGCAACGGAGGACTTTTATGTTACCCACTGACAAATCGTCAGCTCGGTAATAAATATACATCAATCTGTGATGAGATGCTGAGGAGATCATCGGATGTGAAGTTGGGCGGGAGTTGGCGGAATTGAGGCGGTCGGAGATGAAATGGAATGGGCGATTTAGATGGGGGGGGGGACAGGAAATGAGCGGATCTTAGAGAGATGGTTAATATTTCATATCTAAACATAAAACGGGGTGCAACCTCTCGCAGGCATATCAAAGCCTCTCGGAAGTCTCCGACATTTTGTACGGCGAGTTGATTTACGAGTCGACAGCGAGAAGAGGGGAAACCAAACTTTTGAATTGTGTTACGCCTGACCTGACGTTGAACGGAAGGGCGATAAGAACATTAAAACTTCCACGTGATGATTGACAGAACATGGATAACGTCATACAAAGAGAGATAAATATATGAAAGCTATGGAAATATGATTTTTGACAATAATGTCAAAAAATTAATGTCTAGAAGAGAATCTTATGATGAGAGTATAATTACTATTACAATAGGAGGAAATACAATGGGACGAATGTTAAAAGTTTTTTAAGTTACGGTAAGTTAAGACGTTATTTCACTCAAGAAATAGTGGATTCAAATGCTACCATCCAGTCGTCCACTGTCACGATAATTATACTTTGCCCTCCTGGAAAATAGCACCTATAAATTACAAGCTCGCGACATCTTAACCTTAAGTCACCCTGTCCCCTAGGGTCCGAAAGGCACAGGCGAATGTTTTCACGTTTATCGTGTCGCATGACATCCATGGTTAACACATTATTCACGAACCAACAAATAACTCACGTACGCAAGTGAATAATGGCATTGTATGAATTATACATCGTATGGACATTGGGACAAATGATATTAACGCTATTACAATCAGAATTAATTGTCTAGGAAAAATTAAGCTTTATGTCCGTCACCATGTGAGGCAACATTGTACGAGAGAGCCAAAGCTTAAACAAAATTTATCATTTGGAGTGTTACGCCCTATCTATTATATTTTCACAATTCCGTCATTCTGTTTCGAAAATTTGAGAGAGAAAGTTGCTACTCTGCCACATTTTATTTGACCATTTCAATGAAATTACCATTTTACTGAATCATAAACTTTAAATATATAAATATATTTACACATATATTAACTTATCATTCTTACCTAATCATTTTCTGCTGCAATCTCTGGTGGTGACTTGTTGAGTATCACGAAGATGTAGAATTTAATGAAATTTAGTGATTCAAATCTGTATGCAAGAAATGATTTTAAATAAATATATTGTTAATGATTGGTCGAATAGATTTTTAGATTCCTCGATTCTTCGATTGTAGGCCAATAATCTGAAATGAATTCGAATATTTCAAAATGTGAAAAATCGATTCCAATTCTGGTAATACTTCCAACCGCAAACTTTCCGTATTTACCCGAATTTAAGACGAGGATTTTTTTCAAATTAGCCTCAGAAATATGTGGGGTCGTCTTATATAGTAGAATCATAATTTTACGTGTTCCAATTTTACGAAAAATTCGATTTTACGCACGGGACGTTGAGGTCCCGGCCAATCTTTTATGTCCTCTTATGTCGTTACTGTTTGAAATTTTTAGCAAATTTTAGCAAATTAGAATTACGATTTTATGTTAGGATGTTTGGTTTTCGGCGAAAGTATTAATACGTTTTTCCGAAACAAAACAATAAAACTTAACGAAACTTTAGTAAAATATAAAAAAATCTTTTTAATGTCAGTCTTCAACTAAATATAAAATAATGCCAAACACAACTGCGTAATCCAATGGTAACAAATGACAACCAGGATTGTTAGAAGTTTACATTATTATTTTTCTTTCATGTATGTCACCACGTCATTCAATTATGGGCTACAGACGTTTACTTGTTTACGTCAAATACTACGCCACTACTACCACAAAACTTACGAAGAAGGCCTTAATAAAGGAAGCATAGGAACGAAAGCTGTTCTGAGTGACAAGCTCTCTTGCTAGTCTCCCGCGAAAGGTGTTGTCACACCGGCGCAAGTTGTTCAGCGGAATTAATGCACGGTTTAGGTTATCAAAAAATTAAAGGAAATATATCTAAGGACTAACCATTGTGAAGGTGCTAGAGAATATAGTTTGTTTACAAACAAATTACGTATTCGAGCGTTAATATTACAACATGTGGTGTCGCATGCTACAAGCGCACTTTAAAACACGAATTTTCCACGAACCTTCCACATCAAAATGGAAGAATCGAGAACTTTCTCACCAGACAGGCGCTATTCCGTGCGAAAAAATGTTATGTACAATATTACGATGATTCCATTCACTCGCGCTATATGTAAGTATTTCGCCGCTAGAAGTTCAGAATGCAGAAAAAAATATTTTTCCATCGTCAGAAGCATGGTGATGAGTCAAAAAGTGACCCCGGAAGTGGGATTTCGCCATATCATTACAAAGTACAGATAATACTTCGCCGATTCAGTCCGAGCTGAGTAATAATTAAAATAATTTGATGTGTTGCAACTAAAAATATGCATAAATTAATTATAAGTGAAAAATATACTCATCTCCTTGTAGTGACAATAGTTATAATGGCCAAGAGAATAATATTTTATTATGATGCATCACAGGTTCTTAGCGCATTTATCAAGCATGGCCAATATCTCCATTTTGCATCATTTGATTTTGTATAAACGCTGACAATTAAGGACCCTATGCCTTGTGTAAAATAATGACTCTACTGTAATCGATTCATAATTATCTCGGCTGTTCAGTCTGAGATTATTATTTTCAATCTTAACATCGTGAGTGTTATTATTTTTATGATGTTGTAATACCTGAGAAAATGAAACACCCCTTTATGTTCTGTCCTGAAATTGGGAAATTATTATTAATGTACATGAAGAAACATTATTACTGCTTGTGTAAAGAATTAAAGTTAATATCTTTTAAAGTGGTTGTTTTGTTGACTGGGATTAAGTGATATTTTTCTAGAAATCGATGGCATCAGAATCGAATCGGAATCGAAATGAAGGAATCGGAATGGCTAAAATTTTGGAATCGACCCATCGCACTATTGTATATACATGTATATATATTACACCCGTTTAACCGATCGAAAAAATCTGATAGTTATAATAGATAGGACAAGAAGTTTATAGGAGTAAAGTTCACCATTAACTATTACAATTTCAGTCCTCTAATTGCCGTTATTCGTAATTAGTTTCGTAGAAATTAATGGGTGTTCACTTTACTTTCTGACTACTCCTGAAACCCATGAATTAATCTTATTAAAACCAACCAACGTGTGCTAGGTATTTCTTGTTTCAAAAATGTATTCTTCTTATTCGGAAATAAATTTTAACTTTGGAGCTATCTGACCGCTTTAAGCGCAGGAGGTGGATTTGCTTCAATGAGTTCATAATTACGAGTAATTATTAATGTAACAAGATCATTGAGGGCATTTTGTTCCGTAATCCGCACTTTAAAAAATTAAAGAATCACTGAATAACAAACCCCGACTCCCTTTTCCGCAACACAATAAAAATCTCTCGACTCCCAATTATGCAAAAAGCGTCAGGTTAATTAAGTTTGATTTGATCTCGTACTTAATAATACGCTCTGATTTTTTTCAAACATTCCACTCCCTCAAATCGTTTGAATAAAGTAGCCCACGAATAGATTGACACTGCGCTCAAACAATATTTACCTTGTTACATCGATAATTTCGTTGGAATTATCGTAAATATCGGTTTCATCACGAAATAAAAAGACTCGGATAAATTTATTTACACACAAAGGCGAGAAAGAGAAGTATTGGGGACCGAATTTAATTAATGCTGAGTTATGCCGTGGAATTTTCAATTTCCGTTTTTTTTATTTGACTTTATTCTTATTTTTATTTCTGTATTCTTGTCATTGATACAAATGAAATGAAATAGGCGGCAATAATGAAGTTGGATGCCTTGTCTTAGGGAAGCACTTTTTTGAGTGCCACTAATTTGGAAAAAAAAACCTCGAGAATATGATAAGAAAATTTTGGGTTTAATTTATCGTCATTTATGTTTTAAAAAATTTATTTCGAAGCTCGTACTTGGGAGGATAGTTTTTGCTTTTAAAATTCAGCATTACTTACTTAATTACGTAATTGCAAATGCAACATCCACCAGCGATATTAAATGACGTTGTCGTGGCGTTATGGGGTTGAAAATATCCTCCCCTCGGATAGTATTAAGGGAAGAGATGTAGGTTATATATATATATATATATATACTGTCGATGAAAACTCAGATGAGCACTAATAATGTAAGAACATATATAAAACTTTTCGAACCTCCGTTCTTCTTAAGGGAAGGAGTAGGAAGTCCTACACTGATCAAGAACGGAAGTTCGAAAAGTTTTATGCATGTAAGTGTTCCGTCTTTTATTTATTTGTTTATGTGTTTCGTCGTTCTATATTTTTTCAATTTTATATATATGTTGTTAGATAAATATATAATACGTATACTATACATATTATATACATCTAACAATATTGATAAAGACGTTAAAACATCCATATGTGACGAGAGAAATGAACGGCGAATAAAGATTAATGACGCGCCATTTCCCATCCCATGCACATATTTGAAGAATGATGACGATATTTTCGGAGGGGATTGGTAATCTGCCGTTCCTTTTTAAACAAATGACGAAAAAATAACAGATTGTGCATTTCGCCACCCCAGGCAGTCATTGCGTCCCCCGCGCTGCCCGCATTCCACGCTCCGTTCAACTCAACGGTTTTTCCAATCAGCCATCTGTTTATTTCTCCCCCTTACCATTCTCGGTGGTCGTCGTACTCTGAATATTATTACAATTATTGCGCAACATTCATTTATATTATTGACGAACCCGAGGCAATCGACCCGAGATGTTAACTCCGCACCAATCACCGATGCAGGTTCGCTTCGTTAACCGAGCTTCCGGTTTTTACGACCACCAAATGACCATCGGACGCGAGAGTGAGTGGATTGGGCACGAAATGGGGCGAGACAGGTGTTAATTCTTTCTTCGTGTCCATAATGCAGTCGGTCAAAGTAGGAAAGATCCGATACGTGGGAGGAACGAAGGAACATACGGGGTAGGGGGGGGGGGGGTGGAGGGACTGAATTCTTGACCACATCGCGGCACTTTTCCCGCTCTCCTCCCCCGCCCCCTTCACGGGGGGGTTCATTCTTGTTTGACTCGCATTGGTCTGGGGGGTCTCGCCATAAAGGTACAGCGTGCTGAACTGTGTTATAGTGGGATCAACACAAAAATGCGAAATCAAGCAGCTTGAAAATGTGTAAACCGAAGTTATATTTAATCAGAAATGAGTGCTCAATTAGTTTCACAAGAGTAATTTACTCTGCCCTAGTGCACTCTATGATTGATTATCGGCTATCGAAATGAGAAAGGAAGAATAATAACTCTTAAAGGACTTTCTGAACCATCCTTCCCCATTTTCCTACATCAAAGATTACTCCCACTTAGGCGCATATATATGTTTACAGGGTATTAATAGTATTATTTCTATGCAGTGTTAATAAACCCAGAGCCGAGAACAAACCACATCCATATTTGTCAAGGGATAATTTTTCTTTTGTTTTACCGAGGCCCGAAACCACGTTATTCAAAAGGTGTTTTATTACTATGGAGCCTAAGACTTACAATATTATTTTGTAATATAAAGGACATTTTAAAAAGAGGGAACACTCTTTTCGAGGGATTAAATTTTGATAGTTTGTTTAAAAAAATATTATTTCAATATTTTAATATCTATGTTTCCTTGACTGTATCAATGTTGATATTATTTGTTATGTGTGTGAATTGCATTTCCTTTCCGAAGGTGGCCCACCTGGAGGTGGAACGCCTTTTGGGTCGACTAGCTTCCTAAAGTATATATAAAAAGATATAAAAAATAAATAAAAAGTAAATATGTATCGGGAGAAATTAAAATTATTATTATTATTTTTTGATGGCTTTAACCTATTATAACTTTATGAGAGACCCCGCCGCCGACAGCTGAGACTGGGAAGGGGGGGGGGTGGAAATCTTTCGAATCAAATGACATTAGCCCAGGGATGCACAGTCAAACTCCGCAAGAGAGAGAGAGAAAGAGAGAGAGAGAAAGAGAGAGGGAGAGAGAGAGGGAGAGAGAGAGGGAGGAGAGAGAAAGAGTAAGGGAGAGAGAAAGAGTAAGGGAGAGAGAAAGAGGGAGGGAGAGAGAGGGAGGGAGGGAGAGAGAGAAAGGGAGAGAGAGAAAGAGAGAGAGGGAGATAGAGAGGGAGAGAGGGAAAGGGAGAGAAGAGACACATATATACAATACAGATGACATTATGATTGATACAAAAAAGTAATAGATGTACATGCTAATTTACAGAAGAATATTGAATAAAGTTTACAGAAGAATATTTTCAGCTGTGGAAAAAATTAAGGCTATTTTTGTAGTCCTTAATGAAAAAAACCCACTGCAGGAAAACGCCCACACATGAAGGGGACCGTGAAAAAGCTGCGAAACCTACCGATAGAGTGCAGCTAGAGGTGAGTGTATATGTATGTCATCACGATTAATGAGTATACGTTAATAAAATAGTAATGATACCAGTAATAAAAACAATGAATTATATAATTATACGCACACAGACACACACACACAGCAACGATCACACTTGGACAAGAATACCCACATGCAAACACACATCCCTTCTACATACACACACACATTTATACACATACAACGTATAATACACATAAACACACAAGTTCACATGCACAAACGTTCATTCATACATTTACATGATATATATATATGTTATAATAATAATAAAGCCATGATGTATTAAAACTCCTCCTTATATCCTGCCTGAGTATTCCTGTTGACTAATCTAACTCAATCCTTCCTGCCATCATAACTTATGTTTTTTGGTTTGCACAAACATAGGTTTGCAAGAGATATTTTATGGAATTGTGGTTTACGCAGGTGTTATCTGAGAGGAGCTTATGCCACAAGATTATCCTGCGACAGCAAGTGAGCTTCAATAGTTCTGGCGTTTTGTCTTGATTGCCGGGTTAAAAGTGATTTATGCAAGTCACGTTTAAATGAAGTGAGTGAGGTTGCAATATTGGTATTTGTCGGTAATTGGTTCCAAAGACGGCAAGCTTTTATGGTTAAAGATCTGTTGTACATTGTTGTTCTGTGGTGAGGGATGATTAGTTTATGGCTACCTCTGGTATTGAGCTTGTGTATCCTGCCAAGAAAATGAAATTTATCTTTAAGAAAATCAGGTGTTTTGTGTTTTAAGATTTGATAGAGAAGGGAAAGAATGTGTATTTCCCTACGAGATTCGAGAAAGAGCCAGTTTAATTTGGTGAAATATTCTGTGATGTGATCCGTTATTTTCAAATTAAAGATGAAACTGACACAAGAGTTAAATGCACGCTGCTGCTTTCCAGACAGTTCAAGAGATAAGCCTTGATATACAACGTCACCATAATCAAAGTGAGGCGTTACGAGGGATGTCACCAATTGTTATTTTAGGGAAATTGGCATGACTTTCTGGAATTTTCGGAGTGAGTAGAGAGAGCGATTTACAGTTTTACATATTTTGAAAGTATTGGAAGACCACGTGAGATTTTCATCTATTAGCAACCCTAGGTTTTTTACAACATTTTGAAATTTGATGTCCGTATCCTGAAGCCGCAGTGAAGGAGGTTGTAGCTTTGTAAGATTTTTTAGCAGTTTTGAGTATCCAATTACTATGGATTGCGTTTTATCCGCATTGAGACTAACAAAGTTCTGTTTACTCCATTCCGTTAGCCTATCGAGATCACTGTTTATGGAGTTGATTGCAGGGATATTTTGTTGATGGGGAAATTGAGATATATTTGAAGGTCATCAGCGCAGAGGTGATAGTTTGAATGTTGGATTGATGCTGAAATGTCGTTTATGTAAAGTGAAAATAGTAGAGGGCCAAGGATAGATCCCTGAGAGACTCCACGTGATATATCAGCCCAGGAAGAATTTGTATCGTTTGTTACTACTCTTTGTCGACGACCCGAGAGATAGGAGGAAACCCACGAGGTTGCGCCTTGAGAAAAACCCTTGTTTATTTGCTTAGAAATGAGTATATATTTGTCTATGGAGTGAAATGCTTTGCTAAAATCTAGAAGTACTAAGACTATTACTATCTTCTTGTCCATTGCCTTTCGTATGTCATCCGTTATTCTTACTAGTGCTGTGGAGGTGCCGTGAGATTTACGAAAGCCGGATTGGAGAGGGTCTAACAGATTTCTACAATGTAAGTACTCAGATATTTGCTGATGTACAAACTTTTCAAGGACTTTAGATAGGATTGGTAGGCAACTGATTGGCCGAAATTCAGGTAGAGGAGAGTTGGTTTTTTTAGAAATGGGGCGAACTAAGGCATATTTCCATGAAGTGGGGAATGTTTCCTGAAAAAGGCAGCAGTTAAAAATATTTGTGATATATGGGAGTATGAGGGGGCCAATTTGAGAAGAAATGACATTGGTATACCGTCAGAGCCTTGTGCTTTGGACTTGATTTTACGTAGTGCATTGTGTACTTGAGTTTGAGTCATTGGCTCGAAAGGGGTCGGAAGACAAAGGATTTGTTTCTAAGGTTTGTCATGGTGATGTTTTTCGTTTTTTGATCGATTTTGTTTGGTAGCATGGTGAACTTTTCGTTTAAAATATCCAGCGACATTGAACTAGGGAGTGAAGTGTTTTTCGATTTACCTAGTCCGATTGAGTTCAGTTTGCTCCAGAGATTGACAGGTGTTTCTCTATTGTTGGTGAGAGAGTAAAAGAATTTTATTTTGGCGTTTCTGATTTCTTGCTTCGTTTTGCTAAGTTTTTTTATAGTTATGAAATAAAAATTCTGACTATGAAGTCTTAAAATCTCGAAAGCTTGCAACTCGCCGGGACATTAAGTTTCTTATATCAGGTTTCATCCATGGAGCCCGCGGCTTAGAAATGCGGATGTTTTTTTCAGGTGCCAATGCGTCCAATAGTTATATTAAAAAGGAGTTTAAAACCTCAACTTTCTCATCAACATTAAACATGTATTCTATTGTATGCCATGGGAGTAGTGCTGCTTCTCCGAGCAGTGATACTTCATCTATTTCTTTGATTTAACGCACACGAATGAAGGATTGCTTGAACTTGAACTGAGTTTAGTGAATATATCACGAAGATTAAGTCATGCGAAGAGATGTCAGAAACTGGCAGTTGACCATGGGTGATTATTATGTCAGGATTAGATGTTATTGCTAGGTCTATTCATGTCGAAGTGCTCTTAGTTGTGTTTGTTGTATTGAGTGGCTGAACTGTTAAGTTGTGAATACTGAATATGTTCCGCAGGTATGTAGTGTCATACGAGTTAATGTGACAGTTGAAGTTAGAGTTGAAATCTCCGGTAACAACGAAGTGTGTTAAAATCATTGACGTGGTTAGAAATGGCGTCATCAATGTCGGATAAATGAGTAATTTTAGGAGGTCTGTATATGACACCTAATCCGACTTTTTTTGGCACTACCTATAACTTCCAGAAACATGAATTCGGGCCACTTTGGATAATTGCATTCCCTTACATATATATTTTATGGAGTAGGCTCTTATATCGGTTCTGACATAGAAGCCTACTCCACCACCACCTTTGCCTGTGCGGTCGTTGCGGAGTAGCTGATAATTAGGAATTAGATAGTAGATAGGAGTAGATAATTAGATAGTAGATAAGATTATAGATAGGGGATGTGTGAGAGATAAAATCAATGCCGGAATCGGATGAGGGATTTGAATTGTCCATAGTGAATGGCTCGAAGCAGGAGAGAAAGAGCGAGAGAGAGACGGAAAGGGTTAGCGTTGGTGGGTAAAAACGAGGCTGATTTTCGTGAGGCAGAGTGGGAACAAGCGAGTGAGAAGTGAGTTCTGGATATCGAGAGCAGCCGGGGGAGGGGGGGACGAGCGGAGGGATAGAGGGTTGAGAATGGCGTGGCCGGAAGGGGGAGAGAGCTGGCGGGGTGGGTGGGAATGCAGGTCTGGCGTGCGGGGATGTGTGAGAGTTGGAGGAAAGTTGGGAGTGGATGGGGCACCGGGGAGTGCTTGTTGCCCACGTGAATGGAGTTGGGAGGGTGTGTGACGGTAATTAGACTGCAAGGGGAAAGGAGATAGAGGGAGTGGGGTGGAGAGAGTGAGAGAGAGAGGACTACGGTGCAAAAGGATGTGTTCGGAGGGAGACTGGAGTGTGGACGAGCTGGAGGGACGGGGCGAGGGAGAATGGGTAGGAATTGGACGGTGTTGGAGGGGGGGGGGGGCGCCGGGGAGATGATCAGCAATTCGATGCATGGAGCGGGTGTCCGTGCAATTGGTGCGACAAATTAATCGACGGATAACTGCGTCCACGGGAATGAGTCGAAATTGGAAAGAACGAGATGAAATAAATAACAGGTTTCAGTGTGGCAGGAGTGAATTGAACTGTAACATGAGCTTAAACTCGTTGTCAAATCGTCAAAGTCAGTCGGATAACCTTATTCATGCATTTAACGGAAATGACATCGCATGAAGACCTTAATTTCTAAAAAGTTTAGTAATATTTCCACTAAGTCCACTAGGTAATCCACCTAGGATTACGTTTCGAGTATGGAAAGGTAATTAGACTTCAAGGTTATAACCTATTCTATTTCCTAATTATGGGATATCAAATTCAACAATTTGCTTTTACTAAGATCTTTTGAGTTTAAGATTCTTAGGAAAAATATAATTAAGCTACATTTAAAGTGGATATTTATTGCAATGACTCTGTCGTTACTCAGTGTAGTGAGATTTAGAGATTTTTTTCAGAAAAGTGTTACAAGTTCTGAATCAGAATATTTAATAATTTTCATTCTTTATTTTCTTCAGAGTGTTATAATGCTGAACGCTTCCCAAACTTTTCACATTTCTCATGTAAATGTAACGGACGAATCAAGTCCTTAAATCGAGAATGATTAATCACATGCGTGGTAACACGCTTTCCATTTATGACATTGCCTTTTGTTAGGTAATTTTAGTTAACTCATTTAGTGTTGTGATTTTATAAGTGTTCTTAGCTTCATTTTGCAATATTTGTAGCGCTAAAGAACTCTAATAGAGAAATGATGTAGCATATAAGGCAAAGACCGTCTGAGGGTAATAATGCCATCCACTTTCGATTAACAAATTTTTTCGTCGTTTTTATAAAAACGAGTGTTTTTCCAGAAAAAGGAACGATTTTGAACAAGAAACTTTTTCTCCCTAACTTTCTTTGATAGTGGAGTGATCATAAGATTTGTGGGAACCGAAAAATTGTAACATGCAATTCACTGAATATGATAAAGCGGAATTTAAAAATATTGAAAGAAAACGGCAAATACTGTAAGCTGGAAAACCGAACCAATGGGTTTGTGAGGCAATTAGCGTTCCGATGGGAATAAAATGGCCGAATGGAGTGGGTGATAAAGAGAGATACGGGAGATGCTGGGTATTAGCTTGGTAGGGAGAGCGAGAGCGGGGTAAATGGAGTAGGTAATTCACTTGCAATACAGTTTCCGACCTATAAAGAAAGACAAATTTCTGCATTCAAAATTTTATAAGGATAAATTGATATTAAAAATTCTTAAGAAATTAACTGGTTTAAACAAAAAACACAAGGAAACAATGAAACTTTTGAAACAATGATTAAGAGCTTAATAGATATAGGGCAATTAAACCTCCATGAAAGCATCTGGTTAGGCACTAATTATCCATGATGCTTCAACAACTCTTTCTCATGGGTGCATATTATTCCCCCTTTTTGAAAGTACTATTCTTAATTTTTTCCAGTACCTCTAATATAGGTTTAAAAAAGGTCTCTCTATTAAACTTGTCAGGATGTAATATAACCACTCAAAAATTACAAAGGAATTTTTTCTAATTATTCTCATGCATGCAAATACAATTGAGTATTCTGTAAAATCATTGATAAGTTGATTCACATATAATCATTGTTAAAGTTTTAGGAGGACCGAATTTCGTTGAACAAGTAATACTGAAAATTTTTTACTTTTGATTATTGATTTACATAAATAATTCCAGGAGCTGTAATAAAATATATTCTCTAGTTGAATATAATTAAATATACATTATCATAAAGTAAAGTGACAACTATTATATGGAATGTTTTATGGTGTTATAGAAATGATTTCAGTTACAGTTCCGGAAACGTTATATGCATCTATATTCTATAAAGCTGAAAACGATGAAAAAAGTGCACATGATTTGGTGTTTTAAAAACATTTTTAGATATAATATTGTAATTTAGGGTTAAATATTTTTACAGATATAAAATAAATAAAGTAATGCCATTACAACAACATAGTAATAATATTTACTAACAAAAGGTACTTTTTTACTGATTAATTTACAAGTAAGAGATATTTTCCTCGTAAGCCATTCAGGAATTACTCCTATTTGCTTAAGGAATTAGATGCGGCGAATTAATTACGATCAGGTGAATCAGTAATAATCGGAAGCTAAGGCCCTAGAGTAGATATTAAGCTCTTGCGTTTTGACGGCTTCTACCCTATTGGTCAACAAATTCCGGAAACTTACTTCTATTCACGCTTTTAAGAACCCCCAAGAAGAGGAATAAAGATTCGGCAATCAAGATCTACCATTCATTTGAAAAAAATCTTATTTCTGTGTGAGCAACTAACTATTCCAATATCATTGTTCCTTATTTTCCATAATTTAGGTAGTCACCAATAATGGTCTTTTCTCGGTATTGATTCCATGCGGACATTATTTTACTATTTTTTGAACAAAGTGCGCCAGACTTTCCTTAAAAAATACAACGTATGCGTAGGAAGCAATTCGTTACTGATATACACAAGATTTTTTCCCAAAAGAATATTTAGAAAGGCATTGAAACACCTATAGAATGCTCATCGTAAATCAATCTAACGTAAACCATCTACTCTATAGTAAATTATCTCAGATAATGTGAAATAAAAATATTCCACGCTAAGTATACGGTGAAATGTTCTATAAAATGTACATCGAAACACTAGGATCTATAATTAATCTAGAGATTCCCTTCTACGCTTCTTTAACGATGCTGACAAGGAGTCATCCTTGACGAAAAACTGGCCTTTCAAAAGCATGCCAGTAGAACTTTTAACAAGGATAATGGAACTAAAATTTATTTTTTGCCGCTTTAAAAAAATAAAAATCTGCACCCAAAGACGAAACTGGAACTGATATCAGCGTATATCTTCTCCCATATAAGCTGCGCTGCACCGTCATGGACAGGGCTTGCAAACAGGTCCTCGGAATAAGGAAGCTAGAGTGCCTTCTACGCACCTGCTACAGAACGACCTTTGGTCTCTACCGAGAAATACTCTTAGAGAAGTAGTCCACATCCTAGCAGCACAACCAAGTCTAGAGGAAATTTTACGGAAAAGCAATAGGGATTATCTAGAGGCACCATCTAGTCCGGTTCCTTACGGAAAATAAACCCCAGAAGAGCGGGAACAGTGCAAAGAGATGACCAATTCCCGGTAAAATAGTCGAGCATAAATATTGATATGCTTATCAAATCAACTCTGCAAGGGCATAATGTCATCCGTCATAGTCATTAGAGCCGAAAACCGGCGGAAATGACTTACTCCTCCTAAACCGACAAACGTACAATGAGGAACATAGCCGACTCACATTGCTGAAGTATATAACTTATGTTTATTTATCCTTCACTTGTTTAGATCAGGGAAAGTTTCTCGCATATCAGATGTTTACCTGTCATACAAAGATGTCGTCGGTTGGTGAGTTAATCTCATGGCATAGTTTTGAGCATTTTTCTCTAATAATTTATTCTTCTTTTTCGGTTGATCCCGTTATAATTTCCGAGACAGCCCATCTAATTAAGCTAAATACACGTTCTATCTCCGCCCACACTTATACTTTCGTCCCAACCTCCCGTTTTTAATCCGCCTCGCCCCGGGGAGCTCAGTCACTCGCGGAAGATGCGTGCGCGCGGGAGGGATGCTTAATGGCGAGCGGGAGGACGCGCGTACACTCGTACACTTCCTTCCTCTTCCTCCCCCTCCCCCCCCCATTCCCTCTCATCAGCGCCTCGCCCTCAACAGCCAACCTTTACCACCGCCCCCCTTGCGTCCGTCCCACAGCAGGCATCTCACAACTTCTCAAATCCCTCTCGGCTCGTCCTCGCAACCATTCATGCCGCTGCGTTTGTTTTGTTTGCGCACGACCGCGGTCCGCGCACGTCAGTCAGACTCAATTATAAGATTCCCCTTCCTCCGGAGCGGAAAATGCAATTTAAACTTTCGCAACGAGGAAAGAATGGTCGTCACGCTGCGCGAGGAGGAGCTGGGTGAGAGCAAAGGGGAAGGCGGAGGAGGAGGACGGACGGACGGGTTGGGGAGGGAATGGAATGGGCGTGCAACGGGCGGGACGAGATCCACGAGCAGGATAGATGGGGGGAGTGAAAGAGGATGAGCAGGCAAGAGTTGTTTGGTAGGCTCGATCGCTCGGTGCGGGGTTTGAGGCCGAATGAGGGTTTTGGATTTTCGAGGGTGCGCAGAAGAGAAGGCGGAGACGGGCAGTGGGTTGACGGGCGAGTGATGCTGTGGATACAGAACGTAGGGGGGTGTGTGGAGGAAGGAGGGATGGGGGACGGATCAGGGGGTGATGCAGGGCCCGAGTAGGGAGAGAGAGGAGCGAAGGGAAAGAGTTGAAGAGAATGTGTCTGTTGTGGTGTGGCAAGAAGGGAACGGGCGGGAGAGAATGGAGAGAGAGAGAGAGGGAGAGAGGGATGGGAATTTCGACTGGTTTCGTGGGCGGAGGGATGGAAAGATAAGGGGAGAGAAAATGGTCGGAAAGAAGGGAGTCGGAACGCCCTCCTTAGAGGTGGAAGGAAAACACTGGAGAAGTAGTCGGAAAAGGAGGGGTATGAGAGCGTAATTACAGTGGTCGTAATTAAACGGGAAAGTCATTAGTCCTCGGGAAGAGGGCTGGGCGTGGGTGGGAAATAGTGATCGCGGGATTTTGGTCGAGAGGAAGAAGAAGAGTTTCTGGAGTAGAAAAGACGAGAGAGGTGGTGAGAGAGTGGGGAAAGAGAAAGAGAGAGGGGGAGCCAAAACTCGGGAGGGTGGGAGCGTGTGAAGGCAGGAAAAGACTTTTAAAGGAGGGAATCGGTTCAGAGGGAAATGCAGGAAGAAAGAGGTAGAATGTGAAGGGTAAGGATTAAACGAGGTGAAACAAAAATGTGAGGAGGAGTAAAAAGTGGGGAAGGGATAGAAGTGAGAGAAAGACAGGGGGTCAGGCTGAAGTTTTCGGCTAGAACTGGGGAGAAGGGGGGATGATAAGGATAAACATAGAAGGGTGCAGAATAAGGTATTCGAAAGTATGTACCCAAGGGTTAAAGGTTGGAAATTGAAACGACAAACAAAGACGGGCGTCTTTCGGGAGGGATGCATAGGGTGAACTGTGTCGGAACGGTGAGCGCGGTGATTTCTTTTCTGGGAAAGCAGGGAAAGTGCAAATTGTTTTAGCTTGTTTGTCCTGTTTATAGGCGGGAGCCAAGTTTTAAGGAGCCAAGAGGGAGATGTATTCACAAGGAGGAAGATTTCTCTTTTCTTGTTTGCTTCCTTAAAGAGACAAAATGTGTTGCTTTTACGAGGTGAGAAAATAAATTCTCACACGAGTATTCTCTAAAGACTAAGGAGAGAGAACTCCACGGATTTAGTTGGCTCCAATTTAAAATATGAGTGTTGATTGAGGAATGTTCACAAATTTATAAATATATAAAAATTGTACCCTTCAGAGATTTCATTAATAATAATTATTTTTGAAATAGGAATATGCGAGCTGATCTCACGTATATGTATGCATTACAACAGAACAAAAATCACGAGTGATATTAAGAAATACGGGTATGTGTATAGAGTAATGTTGGCGGGAGGAAGACTTTTAAACTCCTCCTTAACCACTGTTGGAAGACTTTTAAACTCATCATTAACAACTGATTTGTATCAGAGTCCCTTTTATTCCATAAGGCGTTAATATTTTATTCAATTTACATCGAATATGATGTTATCTTATCTTCTTTCATTCATTCCGCTGTGCATTGAATTGAAATTTTCGCACTATATGAGAATCAATTTTAATGTGTCCCCGTTACGTGACAATTTCTTGTTTGTGAAATTTAATTATAAGGATTTATTTTAAGAATCATTTGAAAATATTGGAATTCTTCCTAAATACACCTAAGAAAAGGTTTAATAATGCAAGTGTTATGGACGCCAAAAAGTAAAGGGGATCCAGTTTTCCTGACCGAAATGCGGTCGTTTAAAGGGAGTCCTATGAGGTTTGAAGGGGATATCGAAAAGGCAGAATATGAAAATGGACGGGGGAGTGGGAGGGAAGAAAATTGGAAGGGGAAATAGGAGCGGGAAGGGGGGAATATCAGTAAGAAACGGATAAGTTGACGTACCGAATGGATTCTCTTCGGAATGAAATCAGCTGCGCGCACACTCCTTTCCTTCCAGAAATTCTCATTAGTGTGTGACCGGCTGAGAAAACGTTCGAGCCCAAGCGATAAATCCGGAGGAATTAAAATGGGAAGGGAACGGAGGGATGGAGTGGGTGAGTGAGTGGGAGAGAGAGAGGAGGGGGGGGGGAGAGATACAGGGTGTGGGGGGACATTGGTATATGAAAGGAAGGAGATGGGTGAGAGAGGATTGGTTGGGATGACCCGAGAATCGGAAAAGGTTCGGTGGAAGGGGGAAGGTGTAATGAGAGGAGGGGTA
>WURS02361679.1:0-17553 GCA_011762765.2 Rhinocypha anisoptera
AAGACATACGCCGGCGGCGGCGAAACGGTGTGACGTGCTATTCCACGCCAGCTTCCTCCCCTTCCCATCCCCCACCACTCTCTCTATATCTCTACTGCTTCCATCGCGTTGCCATCATATTGTTCCCGTTCAGCTTTTAGGCCTGAAGCTAGCGAAATATTCACGAAATGGAATCGGCCGGCAGCCGCGCCTATTCTTCGCGGCCCGGTGGCTAATGATGACCATTATTACGCGACGTGGGCTATCCGTTTCAAAGATTTTTGCCCTTCATTTTATCCGCGTTGGCTGCCTCGGTGAGTTTCCGCTTCAGCTACCTCGAGTCTCTTCACTCCAGACGCAAGGAGTGAGTGGAGAACAATATATACGTATTTTACAGTGATGTTCTTTGTGAAACTTTTAAAAAAAATTAGTTTAAGTACCTTTTTAAAACTTATACTTTCCCGGTGTCCCAATACCTATCTTTTCCATGACCGATTTTGGCTGTCTAGTGTCGTGTGCCTAACAGGCTCTCACGCATCAATGATCTTCTTGGTATTGTAGTGCTGATAATTGTACCTTTTACTTTACCACTGTGAAATCATCGAGTATGTAAGTTAAAATTGATACTGTTTCGAAATTTGGCAGAAATTCTAGAATAATTATGTGGCAGTATGTTTCTTCTATGGTCTTTTTTTTCAAATTTCTACCTACTATTTGTTTCATTAATTACCATTTTGTATATTTGCCATAATTTGAAAAAAAAAAGTGCAACTTTCCTGTCTGTTACAGCTCGGGTCGTCAAAAACAAGTAAAAATAATGTCGTCGTATTTATGGTGTTATTTAACATTGAATCTGGCCAAATCTGCATTAAAACTCGAGTATTAGTATCCATTTGTAGATGAATAAAATGTCTAGCTAAGTAGAACAAAAATTGTGAAAACTAGATATGTTAAAAATTATTATTACGGTATAAAATTCGCAATGCTTTTAGTATATAATATTTTTTCATTGGGGCAATTCAAACCGTATAGAATGCAGGAGAGGCTGAAAATGTTGCAAAAGTACAGATGAATGGAGTTTTATATGGCAACATTATCATTGCATTACATCAGTAAGGAAAGTAAGATCACTTAAGTAAAGTAAATTAAAGAACCGATTTTTGTAAGAATTACTTCTTTCTGACCCCCATTCACCGCCAAAATGACGGAGATGCTCACTAACTACTGCATCTTCAAACCTATCGGTATGGCTCGTGTCCTAACATAACCTGCCATGCGCCCATTAGTCGGTTCTTAAGTGCAGATGTAGGCGAAGACAAAAACCGAAAAATGACACCTTTTATTAATTTCTTTAGTGAATTTGTAAGTTAGTTTAATAGAGATTTTGTACGAAATAAGGCTGTAGAAATCACCACCTTTCGGACTGAATATGTACTTATAGGTTATCCATCCCTCGTTCATTATAAGAACATTCTTTGGTAGCCCAGATATTAGGGTGATAGATATTTTCTGTCAATTTTTTTATATAAGACCAGGTTAGAGAATTGAAATATTCCGTTATGTTTTTGAAATTTTATATTATAATTCTCATGACTACTTCAAGTTCCCTGAAACCAAGTCATCTTTAGAAACAGCAGACCTTTTGGTCTATACGAGAGCTTCATTTCACCTCTATTTCGTTTGGAAAGTTATATTTTAAAAACATTATTTGCGTATTTTTTCTTTTTCCCGTGAATATCGTTGTTATGAATTCATCTTTATTAAAGATTTTCTGTGGAATATATGTATCGCTATTATTCAGGTGAATTAAGTGAAATATAACGACAATCAATTTATTAACTGTTGTCTTATTCAAAAGTTTAGATTTTAAAAAACTCAGATATTAAATTTTTTTCATTACTTATTTTTTTATTGAATTCAAAATATCGATTTGGTCTACGTTATAACTTATAAAAGTATATCTTAAATTAACTCCCTCAATATTCATTTGTTTTCCGCTAGACAGAATGGAGAATAATCTAATGGAATTTCACCTCTTTTGAAAAAAAAATGTGTTTGTAATTAATTTAATTCAAATATGCATCTTCGTTGCTGCACGCTTTATGCAAAAAATACTAATTGGCATTCTTACAAAGGACGTCTGCCATAATGTTAGACACAAAGAATTTCTAAAAATATTTCGAAATTACTCAATTAAATATGTGTGGGGAAGAAATCAAACTTAATGCTCTACTTAATGACAAGCAGACCATTAACCATTCGAGACATCCTTTGGTCATAAAAAAACACTACCTCCTGTTCTGAATATTTCTCATTATTTCAACAGCTAAAGGAGGCTTACGAAAATTTAACAAATATGCTATTAATATATTGATATGTATACCATTGAATTTAGAAAACATTAAAACAGAGTCTACCCACTTTAACCTAAATTCCTTACAACCAAGTATTTCTTGGGTATACAAGGCCAAACATACATTTCTACCGTACCTTTGTCCAATTAAACGGATAAAAGACTCCTTTGGTATTTTCATTAACCTTGTTATTGCAGATACATCCAAACCCAATGATTTTTCAGCAGACATTAATACATGAATGCGTAATTGACACAGCTCTAGAAATAACTGCATACCTCTTCTGTCAGGAACTTTGACAGGGGTAAAATCAGGTCTTGGGGAATCCATTTCCAAATAAAAAACATTATTTTCCTCGTTAGTCACTCTTATTACATATGAATTTTCATAATACAACCAGCTAGACAAATATCCATAATACAAGTTACTTTATAACGAACTGACACTTTAAAAAAAGTTTGCAGCATTCAATGCATCAGCACCATCAGGTGGCATACATTTTAAATATAAACTTTGTATACAATTTGTTGAATTACAAGCCAACAACCAGTTCATAGGTTTCTTATGCTTCTCAGGTTCATCACTTGTTATATAGTCATTAAAAAAATGTAATTCTTACAACCAGGATATATTTCTATTTACCGGAAAATTTATATATATACTTCGTATTGTCTACAGCATCATAACCCGGAGAAGGAAACGAATCAGGAACTTTTCCACTAACATAATCAGAAACCGTATTATCCCTACGAATATATTTTTTTTAAGCACCTTATTATCCAACACAGTAAGAGTTCCTACATTTTTCGTATCCAGCCCCGGAATTGCCGCCTTACATGCCAAAACTGTAACATATTTCTTTTGCAATGAACGTCATTATCTTCACCGAAAAACTCTAGCTGCTCAGTAGAACTTGACATATGTTTCAAATATATAACTATTTTCTTAACCATAAATCTACTGTAATTACTAGCTAAACCCTTTAACACAGCACTTGGACCCGCAAATGAAGTTTAACCTACGATAATCTATCTCCCGAATATCCCCAGGTAAATAATATTAAAAATTATCTTGAACAAAATTAGTCATTACCTGTCGCAGCACTTGAAATTTTCTAGGTTTAATATAAGGAGCTCTCTTCAACATTCTCAACTTCATCTGACGACGATATCATAACCGTCGGGGGTGAAATCTCTCCTTATCGGTTTCCTCCTTCGGAACGACACACCTTTCCGACGTCCAAAAGGGCAACGACGCCTGAATGAATACCATCCTTTTCCGTAAGGCCTCATCTGTTACGTTTTAAAAGTTTAGAAACAAACATTACTAGACCTTCGAATTTAATTAATTTACCAGATTCACATTTCACAGGAGCCATTAACTCTTTCCCCTCTAATAATATTTTAAGCATTCCAAGACAATGAAATTTTATATCAAATTCTTAAAAAACAACGACCTTAAGATAAATATCGTACAATTCAATCCTTGAGAGGAAAACTTCCCAACATCTGGATAAAAAACATGATGCATATTACGTTTACCAACTAATTGTTCTATATAACTACTTTTACCTACGTTACTATCGCCCCATAAATGTAACTGTTTCTTTTTATGAGTACAATTATTTACACTTCTATTCCACCACATTGCAACTTCTAAAGGCCAACCAAAATAACTATCTGTCACTTTTTTTTAGATTATCACCAACCTTATAAATGCTCTCATACTCTGAATAATAATTCCTTAGAAATCGATACTGATTCTTTGTTCAATTACAAATGGATGCATAAAAGAAAAAGAGTCAATACTCCTTGCCCAATGAAACAACCTATAATTAAAATTAAGTTTACTCACCGAAACGTTCGTTAACAAAAATGTATCCTCCTTAGATATGTATTTTGGTGCGTTTCTTGGAGAACGACAACTTTGCAAATTAATATTAACACCAGGGAAACAGTTCACAATAATTTCACGTATTTGATCAAGCGACAGCGGTTCACGAAACTTGAGAAAAGAGTGGAGATGGTGGAGGATTTTTTCAGAGGTCTCACACTTCTCTACTTCGCAACACAGTGACTGACACAGTCGTCTATAAACAGCTCAATCATATAATCCAGGGTTATCTGGCCACTTGCGGCACTCAAGGTCACAAAAAAAAAAAAACGTGTCCTGGCTTGCGGCGATGAGCAATCTTATCGGCTGGACTTTGACATCGGGACTTAGGGGGAGAAGGAGAAAGCTGCTATGCCGTAAGCATATTGCTTATTCTAATATATTATGCGTACGGGTGTGGCGCCAGGTCTTTTGGCGGGATACTCATCGCTCTCTAACTCGCAGGATATCTCCTGCGAATGTAACCAACGAGCTTTTGGAATGTATCTTATTTATTTCCAACCTTGAATAGCCTCATTACTTTTACCATTAACCGTTCGAGACCTCCTTTGGTCTCGAACGAAAATCACCACCACCTCCTGTTCGAAATACTTCTCATTATTTCAACAGCTAAAGTTACAAATCTTGCCAAATTCCAAGGAGTCTTAACGAAGATTTAACAAATAAGGTATTAATATATTAATAGGTACGCCATTGCCTTTAGAAAAAACGATAAAACAGAGTCTACTTACTTTAACCTAAATTTCTTACAACAATGAATTTCTTGGATATACTATGGCCAAACATATATATTTCTATGGGACCTTTGTCCAGTAAAGCGGATAAAATACTTCTTTGGTATTTTCATTAACCTTGTTATTGCAGGTACATCCAAATCCACTGTTAAAATATACTTTATTTTGGCCAGTTTCGATGTCACTACATCATCATCAGGTCTTAAAGATGGTGCCGTTTATGGAATAAAATATATATTTAACACGGGAATATTGTCATATGCTTGTCATTAATGTGTTAAAATTGCACCACACCACGTCTTAAACTGCGCAATTTTTCAATACACTAAAAATACTATACATTATAATCGGTGTGTGAAATTTTGTTGCCAAAAGATTTTGTACTCTAGGAAGATAAAAACTTCTTCATCTGTATTGACGTAACCGGACATTTCGATACTGCATCAAAGTACTCAAACCCTTTGGACTTGAATTAATACTGCTGTATGGAAATCCAAAATTATAATACCACTATAATAATACAATACATTAATCAAAAATTCCTAAACTTCCATTTACGAACAGTAAAATACTCCGATCAAATAACTTTTTATTAGGTTGTAAAGTACAATTTTTATGAGGTTGTAATGTATAATGTGTATTTCTAATATTGTGTAAAAATTATTTTTTTAATTAATGGCCATAAAAATTATTAAATGCTTTCATTTACCACAGTCTACCTTCGGATTACATGCAATACGAAAAACACTGTAATAAGCTGAAGAAATATGAAATGTCTAGCTTTCATGCTCCTAGGTGTCGCAGTTAGGGAAGAGATCGAATTGCTTCTAGTACTCACGGAACGAACACCACACACGAGAATGATCGAAACGAGTGAAATCGCCCCAGAGTATAAAACTCGACCAGAAATTTTCCATAACTTGATTTTTTCGAAATTCCCATAATTTTGGTTCCTTATAGAGTAGAGGAATCGAGAAATCGCGACATTTGTCAAGAATTGCCCAAATCATCCCTTTCATTTTATTTTCAGTGTTCATCTGAGATAATGGCCATTAAAGGAACGAAATTGAGGAATGGGTAAAATTGAACCAATAAAGTTCTTAAATAAAAGCGTCCCAAATCACTGGTAATAACTTCTACCCAGGTTGCGAAACCGGGATCGCCTCCATATCATTTTGGCTAGTCTTCGGTTATATCTCAATTTTTCTCAAAATATCAACCGTCTTATTAAAACATTTAACCAATGTTAATAGACATTATTAATCTGTAATTTACATATAAAATGTGCAATCGTGTATATGATATTGTAGATTATTAGTATTGTTTTGTTAAATTATTTATAAGCGTTGACATTGTTATTTCAAATATGTTGATTTACTCACACAAAAACTGAGGTAGCAATGAAAATAATAACTCAACTAATGCGCTATGTTGTATCGGCCGTCACTCTGATGAACCTATGAGCAGAATGGAGTGGAGGACATTTTGTATTCCACAAAAATAAGTTGGTTTCACGACACAAGTTTCATTCACAGTTGCATCTTCACGTAAGTCACCTTAAACTTCCATATCTTTCCTTATAAATCCAATCCTGGGTTTCTCTTCGACCTGAAGAGGCCTGATGTATTGGTGGGGAAACGGTCGTCTTCCGATATGAATCAAAGTGATGAACACGCGGAAAGTTGAATTTCATCAACGGGCTGCATATAGATGTAAATTATATTTTTAATATCCGATATTTATTATTTCCCCCGTCTAATATATGTGAGTGTTTCATACTTAAATCAATTAAAAGATGTCATCTTTTTTTAAATTATGTATATCGTAATAATTAATTATATAGTTTTCAAACTAACAATTTTAATTGCAACTAATTACATAAGGACTAGGGACTTACATATGACTATTTTCCTTAATTTTCTTCTGTCAAATCATAATATACATTAGGACCACAGCGTTCCAGGGTCACTTTTGCCTACTAGTAGTTTAAAATATAATTTATTTTTTAAAAATTTATGATGCTAAGGAAAGTACCGCATAATTACATATCACAAACTTTACTTCCTAAATGAATATTTCCAGGAAGAGTTAAATAACGCATGAAAGTTTTGAAAAATAAAATATTTGTTGTTAAAATTAGGAGTACGTTAAACTGGAATTTGTTTAATCCACAAAATTTTAATACAATATGACGATCCCCTTTGCATGAAATGATTCACTTTGATAAAAAATTTCCATTGCAGTTCTTGGTAAAATAGCGTTTAGCTTCTTCAGTCAAACTGACGTGAAATCCCGGAACGTCTCATGCGTAGGAAAGGTGAAAGAAATGATTTGAAGCCGAATCTCGCCCTCCATTTTGCAAGACTCCCCCTCGTAAAGATTTCCTCCTGCTCCCTCTCTTTTTCTCGCTAAGCTCTCTGGCCCTTTGGGGACGCGACTCCTAGGTCCACTCCCCCGAGTTTCTCCTCCGCCTCACGTCACTGCCATCCATCTTGTCAGGAGAAGGGCTCAACGTTCTGGACTCGACCGCCCAGTTATAAAAATAAAGTCAGGATATCCCAGCATTTCCATATAAACGCGCGATTAAGTATCTGCGGAAATTATTTGTGTGGAACATTAACGAAAACATAAATGGTTTTGTTTTCATAATTTATCTTAATAGGTGGAATTTTTGTATTCATTTTAAAAACGGCCTCTTTTCGAATATTTTTCTACGAAATTAATGTCTAGAGCATACGAGCTTTTGTGAAAAAATATGCCACTTCCGGAGATATATTAGAGGATTAAAGCATAAAAATACAATATTCTCCAAGATTTTAACGTTTTATATTTTTAGTTAAAAGCTATTGACTCAGGGTTAACTTTGTCATCATCAGCCCTGTCAAAACCTAGGTCGAGTGTAAAATAAAATTGAGTGGAATTACAAAATGTTTTTTCTCTTACTCCAATATGTTTTATACTTTCTTATATCAGGCCAAAATTATCAGATTTCAAGAATTAGGATGATTTTATTGCTATTTGCTAGTTGCTATTTGTATTAAATACGTTATTATTGACTTTCAATGATGAATTCAATGCATTTTTTTATAATTGAGTATTCCTTTTTAATCAAATTATAATCTATATATATTACTTTTGTAGCTTGTTTGTCAGTCACGCCGTATCCGTTTTGTTTTTTCTCTCTCATGTTTTGAGGTAAAAGAGTGAGGTTTGGTTCATTGCGTTTGTCTTCTCAGTCTGCACAATGTGGTAGCAGGTTTGGATTTTTATCAGTTGGTGGCGCAGAGATAAATTCAAGAAACAGTATTACAAGAGTACAGTGTAAACTGAACTGACTGGCAGACTTGATCTTTCCTGTTGCTGGAAAATTTTTCTGTAATAACCTGTAATAAGGTACATCATATAAATTAAAATTTTTCCAGGATCAATATTAAGAATTGTGTTGAAGTTGATTTGAAAGAAAATATCTTGATTCTGTTTGCTTGAGCCAGCTCTTTTTTTGTTGTGCCTGAAATTACTTTGGGAAACAATTGCAAAGGGCATTTTTGTCAAATAAACTTTGTACTAGTCCAAAATTTAGCAATATTCCATAAGCAGAAGCTCATGGCGTTTGTCTTCATCGGGGTAAAGCATTCTGGCAAAGAAAAGGACAAGAAAAGAAGTGGTTTTTTGCGTGTAGGAATAAAAAAAAATAAAATCCAGAAAGCATCTCTCTTATTCTATTTTTTTTTGGGAAACAATTTGTACTTTTTGGCCCAATGTATTTTCCTCTTTCACACTTGAGTAGTGCAAAAAATAACACAAAGCACTCAAAAATTCCAGACAGGGACTTCCTGCAAGGTAGGCAGCAGGTCTGCTAGTCAGTAATTGAAAATTACAATATTTATTACAATGTGTGCCTTAGTCACTCAAGTCACATTTAGACATACATATCTTGAAATTTTATATAGAAATGGTCTTCGTATAATATAACTGAATTACATAAATTTGTTCATTTTCCTCACATTTTCAAAGCTTAAAATTATAGTGGAACAAATTTACTGCTCAGTCTGTCATACGGTTTATAACGCAGTATTTTGTGTTCACTTTGAAAATTACATAGTAGCTTCTATCCGAAACATTTGATTCAAGTACTTAACTCCTTTGCAGTGTATAGTTTTATCATTAGTCTTACAGCTTTCGATGCTCAAATAGTTTATGGCGAAATTATAAAATTTTCCTATCTGCATTAACACTAATGACTAAACCCCTGGAGGAATAAGTATTTATTCCTTTCCTTTAAGTGATTTCTCGTATACCTTTGAAATTCATTGTCAGGTTTCCTTACGTCCCAAATTTGCTTATCTTGTCCTGTCAAATATTTATAACCATAAATACGCGTGTGTGACGCTATTTGTCTGGAATTCTCCACAATAAATGCTTGCAATCCAATGCTCCATCAATTATCAAGAGTCGATTTTACACACCTTCCTGACATTTGATTTCATCTGAGCGGCATCTGAAACAGTTGAACAAATGCTCTCTTTATTACCACTCTAAACGCTCATGTGTTGAGTTATAGCTGCTATGGAGTTCAGTTTTAAACATATTTTCATAGTTTTTGTCGACACAAGTATCGTTCATCCCTTCTCCGTTATCACTTCCAAACATACTATGCGTATACATATAGTATGTGTGACACGAATATGAATGTATACATATACGTATAATACATGTATACTATATATATATTCATATAGTATGTTTGACATGTATATGTCCACAAGACATATACATGGGTTTATGAATATATTAAAATTTTTAACTATATACGTACTAGCAAAGTAGTTCCAATTTAAGTTTAATTTTTCCACTCTTAAAATGTAGAAGATTTATAAAATCCTTTTTTTTTAGAAGAAACTCAGAATCCTTTGTGAAAGTATAACTTTCATATCGCTGGTAATGCGTCTGTTCAGTGTCATTTTGGAAAGGCAATTTACACTCTTGGAAAGGCAATAATATTTATTTTTTATGATGCCGTTTATTTCCATCCTTTTATCTCTCGCCTCATATTTCCAATTTCGTTCGTCAATTTTTTTTTCCTTAAAGGCTGTCGACAGCGACCAAATATTGACACAGTCTTCGAAAAGGGTTTACGTTTACTTTCTCGCCATTAATTGTCATCACTCACTCTTGAGCTTTCGCACTCTAGGTGCATGAAAGAAACTGAATGAATAATTATAAAAAGGTTTAAAGGAATGGTCCGCCATTTTCCTATCGGTTCGGGGCCTATTATTGCACCCTTTTCCATTAGTCCATCCACCCGTTCCTATAAGCGGAAATGCAAGATTTCACTTCAAGGATAGCGATGTATTTAGAAATCCTCCGACGCTCCTTTCGGCAATGATCCCAATGGCAGGAATGTTATCCCATTCTTTGTCATCCTTGATATTGATAGGTATTCATTGATTTTCTTGAATATCGGTTTTTCTTTTTGTCCTCGATATTTTTATGTGATTGATTAATTGGTGATATCAATATTAAACTCTTGGACCTTTACTGCCGTTGCTCTCGATCGCATTTAAATTGGAGAATATCTTCCCGATACCCTTTAATATTTTTTAAAAATTAAACTTTTTCCTGGGTTATTAATGATGGAATAGAATTAATACGAGGCAAGCAACCACGTAGCAAGTGGACTTGAGAAAGACGTGTAAATCATTTTCACTGATTTTAAAAAAATGATTCATTATTATAGATGCAATATCACTTATAAGTGCTTCGTTAAATAATCAAGCGCAAACAGTAAAATGATTCTCTCGAGAGTTTAATTACCTTTCGAAGAAAAGATTAAAATTTCATTGTTTTCATCATTCCAATTTACCATGAACTAACGAGTACTAACGACAAATGAAAGTTATGGAGTTTAAATGTAGGTCTGCATCTTTAATCGCATTTGTATCTCTCTCTCTCTCTGTTGTAACAAGTTAATTAATTCATTTGTGGAACACATTTGATCTATCATAGACTGTCACACTCTGCCTGAGGTAATTCCGGAGTAGTAACACTGGCTAAATCCAATGCTAAAGGTCTATTTTGAGCGTCAAAGCCTAGCTATTGGTACGCGTGAAAATGAAGTACGTAAATCAATAATGTGTGTTTAGCTAAGGAACGCTAATTTGAAACCAAACTAAGCTTTAATTGAATTTTGAAATCTGAAAGGGGTTGATATAACTTTCTCTCGTTGGGTCTGCCGAAAGGGAATGAGATCGTATTTTATTTATTTACGCTCCCCCCCCATTTAAGCATTCCCTTTTATACGAGGTTTATATTTAGAGTAAATACCAATATTTAATCTGTACATTAATGCTCAATAAGAGTACTTCATACTGTAAAATAGCTAATAAACTTTTAGCGCGACTGGTTGAAATATTTGAAAACTTCGTAGGTAAGTAGTAAAATTCAATTCCTTAGTTTTGCGTGCCTACATTTTCCTTTGGGATGGTTTGAAATCAACATGTCTCAATGCCAGTTGGTTTGATCCTCTTTCTTTTTATGGGAAGACATTAAAACCACTTTTTCTACGTTCTCATTGTTCTTGAAAATCTGTTGAAGGATATTATTGAATTCTTTCTATAATATTATTGAGGACTAATGATCCTTTCAAATTTAATTTGACCAACATAATGGTTTATCAGAGGTTGTTAATAACATTTATAAAATTTTATAAAATGATAAATAAATTATCAATTTCCCGGACATTCTACATGATATTTTGATCATATTACTCCGTGATAAATGAAACTTACAAGAGTGAAATCGCTCAGAATTGTTAATGTTTCAGTCTTGAAATGTCAGTAATTTAGGTAGGTAGTTTAGTCATATTAGTCAACCTACGCCACATTCTTGAAGGAAAGAACGATTCTAATTATAAATTCATTCAAAGATTACTACGACTGACGAAAGTTTTAATGATTTCGTTTTTAAAAAATTCACATTGTAAGATGCGATTGAAGATTTTAGGGAGCAGAAGTGTACCCGACAATAATATAGAGTTGTTGTGATAGAGAATAATGTAGAGAGAGAAGCTATATTCTGTATCTTTTTCGATATAAAAAATCGATAACAAATATACCACAAGTGTACGTTCCAATGCTGTCAGTCGGTAGTTTATATAGATTTGAAAACATTCACTCAACCCAGCGTACAGTGTGCGCCGTAGTGACTGTGGGTATTTAGCAAACGATTGTCTCGCGTACACAATTCCATGTCTGGGGCGACACACGCATGGCAGTGTGCCTTCACCCCATCCACCCTCGTTGCCCTCAACTCCAGAGAACCTTCACCTCGCCCCGCCCTCGGAATCACAACGATTCCATCTCCATGGCCCGCACCCCGCCCCCTCCCACCCACCCACCCACGCCCTCGCCTCCCCCTCTCTCTATGGTTCTGGTCCAAGTAGTCTTGGCGGTAGTTTGCCTGAAAATAGAAAGTTAATTGCCAATCAACCCGACTTCGCTTGGAGAACTTTTCTAAACCCTCTTTCGCTAATAAAATTGCAAAGGATAATGGAATTAACCGTTCTAGTCATCGGGGCAATATGTGTACTATTCTAATAAATTTCGTATAATAAGGCTAGGAATTATTTGATCCAAGTGACTATTACAACCCACGAATTCTTCGGTCGTGATGGCGCGTGCTGCAAATAATCTTTATTCTTGAAGTTCCTATATTTTAGAACTTAATTATCAAAACCGCTCATCATTTCTGTCATCTTTTAGATTAAATAAAAATTCTATGGAGTAGATCATCGATAAGTGTACCTGTTGTAGGTGTAGAAGTATAAAGATGTTGTGTTCTATGTTCATAAATCTTCACTCATTTTCTACAAAGGAATTACATTTTAATTCCATTGCAACAGAGCATTCAGCAAACTTTTATTTAAAATGATATATTATTCCACGTTACGTAGTACATATAACAAGCCCGTGTTTGAGTTTCGTGAATGATGCTTGTGCTTGCGTATATACCTTTGAATGAAAATAGAACGGAAGTGATTTCTTAATCATCAACTTCTACCTTCCTAGGTTGAGGCATATCCGTCTCTTCTATATCACCACCTAAGCCCAGGCCGGTCCACGATCCTTTTCCCTTGCAGGGCATATTCGATTAGACTTCTGGTTATCCTGCTTAACCTAGCCATTCACTGAATTTGTTCCTGCGACCATTTACAGCCACTTTTGTAACATCTTAGACCTTCGTTAAAACTCTTATGTCGTCATTACATACTCCGTCCGGTCTCGAAACACTCCTTCGGAACCTCATCTATGATGTCTACAATACCCTTAGGTCCACTTTCCTCTTTTGCCGCCATGACCTTGTCAAATCTATTGTGTGTCCCTTTAAGGACCATATTTCTTAAAATTCTGTAAATAGTCCCGTATATTCTTCGGAATGTCTTTATCTTGATGGTTGACTCTTTATTATATTCATAAGACATGCCACACCCCTAATAGTTAAAGTGGGATAATTGTTCTCGGCCTTAGAGTCAATAATAATTTTAGATCTCACATTTTAGATGCCTATGAATGCCATAACTTTTAATTTATTGACTGATATTTCTCTGCCTTTGAATAAAGATTGGTCGTGTTCAATTAATATGGTATTTAGGTTATCGTTAACCCTGAATCATTTTGGCATTTCTATTTTCATTCTTGGATGAAGTTATCAAACCGTACATTAAATATTATGTGAGATTTACTGAGCCCTTGTCTTACTCTATAAGTCCTTACTATCCTGATGGAGGCATAGAAAGACAGCAGTTCCACAAATCCAGCTATACCTCCATCCATTACACAAATCCAGCTATACCTCCATCATGAGAGAATTCAACCAAGTAAAGCCTGAAACCGCCTCCTTACTATCCTATTAGCAATTTTCCCGTGATCAAGGTCCTCAAACATTCTAGATTCAACAAGTGAGGATAAACAGTTGAAGAATTTGGCCAAGGTTGTGCTCAAATCATTTTTAAGTCACCATCAGAACTTGAACTATATTACAAACAGAATTTGATGAATTGTGGCATGGTTTCATTGTTTTTTATGATTGATTATGATAGTAATTATCAGAAAAACTTTCACTTTACGATTAAAAATTTTACCATAGTATAAAGAAGAATACCTATTCTTAGTCCCTTCTGAGAAAAATCTATATATGGTAAATGATTATTAATGAGACCCTAAAAGTTGATTTTTAAAACATATATTGGTATTATTTCCACAGTCACACTTTTTGCTTTTATTCTCCCACGGGATCACATTTCCAACAATATGATATTATTGAACAAAGAAAAAGGGGATACGTCCGGAAGTTAGATGCGCTGTATGAGGTGGCATTCTTAAATTAATTAAAGGGATTAGGGATTTAAAAAATTGTAGCGTGTACACAATTATTTTGGGAATAGTTATTGTTCTTAACAATTTATAATGTTCTGGTGAGTTATGCGAATTTTTGAAGTAAGATAAAATCACCTGGGAAAAATCAAATTTTAAAGTTTGTTCAGTAAATTAAAGTAAAATCAATATTAGATCGAATGACTGGTTGCAGTTATATGACTCTAATTCGTTTCTCTAGAGCTGTTAGGAGTAGGAATTGTATTTTCCAATTAGTATATTGCATATTACACCACGAAGAGTTGTGGTAATCTTAGAATTCATTACTTTTGTGGCTTTAACCCATAAAATACATTCAAATATATTTAAAATTTACGAAATATAGTAGTGGATCCAGGAATTATTTTTATCATCATATGTAAAATTGGCTTTCTCAAAAATATTATTTCATAATTATTCGTAAAAACTATTCTATCTTTAATTTTAGCTAATTTCATTAATCGGAAAATCTTTTAAAATCGGGCTGCAGCTCTACTAATTTTACTAATTAAGTGTATATGAAACCTTATTAATATTTTGAATTAGGCCAAGACCATATCAAGTTCTTAGTGAAATGTATACCTAGCATAGCCAAGATAGATATTATAGTTATTAATTATTAATAAATGTATAATGTTAAAGCAATAGAGGCTCTATTTCATAAGATTCATAAATGTTCTCACATTTAGTAACATTAACGTAAAATACCTTTACATGTGCCGATAAAAATTAAAACAAAGACAAATCAAAAGCAACATTGATAGTGACATTCAAAACAATAAAAATAAAATGGAGGAGCTTAAGTTAAATTATAACCCCTGTATTTGGCATCCCACAATCATTGAAACGGCAGTATAGAAATAAGCCCTGATGGAAATAATTTCTGAAAAATCTGTCAGAACGTACACTATGTCCATTAAATGATTTTTGGCATATTGCAGATGATTTCATGAAACCAGGGTAGACATAAACCTGAACATTTAATCACGGGTCGCTTGTTGGCGGCTGAAGTTGTGACAAAAATATAAGAATGAAAAAATACCGCGCGGAATGGAACCTATCTGCCAGCACCAGTTTCAATTACATTTTCACACCCATAAGAATAATATGTTTCTCCATATTTATAAGCTAAAGCTTATGCCATAGTAACATTAATCTGTCCTTCATCGAGACAGGCAGTTCTGGAATCGCCGGCTTACCCAGAAGTCTCGGGTTGAAATTCCGCCCAGGACATGAATGTTGTGTTTCTCTACGACTAATTTTCCCAATTGGTTGGCATCGGCAAAGGAATGTGTCCGTGAAAATGTTTGCCCAAGCCAATTGAAGAAGTGAATCAAGAAGTATTAGAAAAAGCTTAAGGAGACAAAATTGAGCAATTCATTCCCGTGAAAATGTAACTAAATGACAGACGGTTGCCATATTATCCAGGGAAACAACAAATTTTCCAGAAGACGCGTATCTTACGGAAGAGTGTGATTTTTTTACCTTCCTTCCTCATCATAAATGCATCTCATAGTTTGCATTCGTGCAGGTTTACATAGTAGTTCCTTCGTAGTCGGAGGCGTTGCGGACATCAGTTTGATGGAAAATATCATCATCCGGTAAGGCTGCTACAGTTTTTTTGAAGGAAAAAGGAACGTCCTCAAACACTGGTGGTCCATGCGTCTCTCGTGGCATAATTAACTACCTTAAAAGTCCTTCACACACCATTGATCGCCGGTTTATGATGATCGTGCCAAAAAAAAGTAACGACGTCACGCCTGAAATATTTTGACACTAACACGTGATGTAGACAAGCGCATCCATGGTGGGGCATCGTAAATCACCGGTCACGCCTCCCTAGCCGAAGTTTCGCTGAATTGCCGCAGACCACACCCACCGACGGTCTTGATGTAATCGCTGAATAATAGTCGTCCGCTTTAGCTATCTTTACTTCTTTCCGGATTTTCGCCTGACTGGAGAGATGTACTTTTTTGAGTCCTTTTTCGATATCCCTTTTTTTGATTCCTCAGACTATTCTCCCAATTTTCTATTAAAATCTCCCCCGTGTAAGAGAATAGGAAAATTTCTCAATGTTTTGAGTGGTAAAATACTCTCAGTGAAGTTGAATTATTTCACCTAAACGGCATTAGCCTTCCAAGCAGTGATTATTAAGCCTTTATGCAGCTTTGAACGTTGGCGTGAAGCCTCAATTTTCCTCGTTTCTCGACCCGAATTACATATTTAAATGCGGAAAAAACACGAAATTTCATCCCACATCATATCTGCTCCTTCCTCTTTAATCTGTTGGGTAAACTGAATCCCCGACCCCCGCCTTTATATAATCGTTTTCGGTTAGGTGTTTCAGCTTTAATGTGATTGATATATCGACACGGGAACTTCGACACATCCCACGTCACCGGATTCCGAGTTCGGTAATGACTAAGACACGCTGTCATTACTTGTTTTTCTATATAGTAAGACTTTATAAGATAATTTCTCCTGGAATAAGCTAGAGAAATACCTTTTAAAATTACTCGGTATGTAATAATGCATTCAGGCTTGTAAATCACACTTGAATTTTACAAAAATATTTGTTTTCCTGTTATGATTCGCGATTCCCTCGGTGTACTCTGATGTTACTGACCTCAAAACTGTATTTAAATGGTGGTACTTGAATCAACATTTTTTAGTGAAAGAGAAAAAATCGTACGGGAACACAAATATTCTGGATTAAGTTTACAATTTTGCTTGGCCTTACAGATCGGACGGTTTACACGTGCTCTTAGTGTATCTTGAGTACGTTAATCGACGAATCCCTCTTGTAACTTTGACTTTTTGGCTCTCTTTTTAATTCTCGCTCGAACACTTTTCAGCCACCCATTTCCCGAGCGGTGTAGAGAGTTCCAGACCTTTCCCTCCCACCCACTCCACCCGGGGAGTTTTAACCCTTTCCGTCACCGCCCTGCCGCAGTTCAATACCTACTCTTTTGTTTTCAGCCCCAAAGGCTTCGGCGTCGTCGCCAATAGTCGTTCGTTTTCCTTTCTCTAAGTTCCCAGCCGCTATCCTTCGCTTCCATGTCGAGCCTCCCCTCCGCGCCGCACTCTTCGCGGATGCGCTGGTGGCTCTACCCCCCCCCCCCAGTTTGAAGCGTTCCTTCCCCCCGCCATCTTCCCTTCTCCTCCGCCCGAAAACAGTCTTCT